>JAQFZP010000217.1:0-46963 GCA_034695745.1 Geophilus truncorum | reverse complement strand
TAGAGGCGAGCGGTTATAATCAAGACCGTGGTGCCCAAGACCGAAAATCCTTAGATGGTGGTCAAAGCCGTTAGAAGGCGCGGATATAAACACCCAAAAAAGGTGGATCAGGAACGTTATATATAGAGGCGAGCGGTTATAATCAAGACCGTGGTGCCCAAGACCGAAAATCCTTAGATGGTGGTCAAAGCCGTTAGAAGACGCGAATATAACCTCCAAAGAGGTGGATCGTTATGTATTAGGGGCAAGTGGCTATAATCAAGGCAGTAGTGCTCATAACCAAAATTCATAAAATGGTGGTCAAAGTCCTTTCGAAGGAGTAATTGTTTACAGGACTGAATGCACAATAAGTATGGCCGATATCTTTATGTTTAGGCAGAAGCGAAGTGGAAGGAGCTGTGCGCTATAGTTAAGGCGTATCAGGATATTAGATCTCACAAATTGCCGTTTTTAATTGATCGATTAAATTAATTAAGTACTGCGGTCGAAAGTGGTTCTGCCCATTGATCATCCATTTCTGGATAAATTTGGAAAATTGGGATGAATATTGAAATATATATATATATATATATATAGTTTTTTGAAACATCTATCTTGGTGAAACAAACCACTGCGTATCGAACGTCAAATTGGCAAAGTAGTTCAGCATTTTGAAATCTTGTCGCCTTTGAAGTGAGAGTTATACAATCGTAAACTTGTTTAATCTCCGAAAATGAATTTGAAGAGCAGTCTATAAATGCTGATAAGCTTAGACTGAAATGGTTAAGATGTTCTTACCTGATGTGGTAATCACTTTACAGAACGAAATTGCGAAAAAAAAATTTTTCGTTAAAAATTGAATCTTTGCGTTTAATTGGTCAACCATTAAGAATTTATTTTTGATTTCAGTACTTGCGGCTTATACGCAAAAATCGGCATTAAAACTATTGCAACATTAGCTTCAAACGACAGTAATAGCAGGCTGTTAATTCAGGCTGTTAAAAAAAAAAAAAAAAAAAAAAAAAAAAATTGGATTGCCATGCAAATCACATGCAGTACCCTCTTCAACAGTTCTTGACAAATCAACAACCGATATCTAAGAAATCTCCCCAGTAAATTTGAGTTTAATTTCTGACATCACAGCAAAATAATAGTGCCAGATGTAAATAAATAAGGGGTTTATTCACTTCTGATAGGGCGGCTGTTCAATCACGAGTTTATGAGAATAAAATTTTTTCAAAAGAAATATTTCCGTTTTGTGATCATTACCTTGAGGTTTGTCCCTCGCATTTACTGCTTCAACATTGTTGTAAGCATTTTGATGGCTTGTTGTAGTGGTTTTTTCAAGTCCGTGAAATTCCGTCACGGTTTTAAGTCATTTGCATGCAGTTTATAAGTTCAGCCATTTTTCTGAGCTTGAAGATTGTGACTAATTATCAGCCGACTGATACAGCCAAACTTCGGTAAGGTGGTAAAATTATGGTTAAAATCATTTTATCTATCCATAATATTAACAGCGCGTAGCTTCAAATAAATTGCATAAGCATTCAAAATTCTTTAGAAGGGCGGTTATTCTTAAGGATTAATTAAGTACTTCGTGCAACTCGGCAACGGTCAACAGCAAAGGTCAATGCGTTTAAACGGTTCTCGGAAATAAAACTGAATGCTTAATTCCATAATAAGGTTTTCTTTTTTGAGCCAAGGACTGACAAATCGGGATCTTGTCTGACGTTAGTTCGCGTTGATAAAATTTAGACACCAGGTGTCTGTGGTGCAATGATAAATTGTTTATAGTCTATGCAACACATTCTGCTAGCTTGTCAGTTTTGCGAGATTTTCCTTTTTTCTAAGTGTAGAAAAAGCTGCTGGATAATTTTTCAAAGTAGGTACTTGCAATAGTTGTTAACACATTTTAGTTTGATGTATCTAAATAGTTGAAAAATAATAAATCCCCAAATGTTTAAGACTGGGATATATGAATTTCCAAAATAATAATTGGATTTACGTTAAAAAGGGATAATGGGATTACAAAAAAAAAAAAAAAAAAAAAAAAAAAAGTCTATTAGGTTAATAACTTATACAAGCGATCAAACAGTTACAAACGGTAGGTTTGGCGACAAAATTGTGGATTTTTGAGTTCTGACAACTTATACTCCAGAACAGCCAGTAAAGTTCCTAGACTATGGACCTCCTTTGGTTAGATGGAAAAATCGAACGTTTTGCGTACGCTTGGAGGACAATTGCCTTATCGGGAAGGCTTCGAAAGCAGTCGAGTTGGGTCTGACTCCATTCTGCTTCTCTTGACCCCAGCGATGGGATTTTTGTGGCAATAAATAAAAAAATAAATAAAAAAAAACAAACAAAAAAAAAAAAAAAAAAAAAAAAAAGAATGGCGGAAGATGGTGTGAACATCCTGAGTTTTGATGAACAGGCAACAAAATCAGCATTTAGGGGTGCAGCTAAGGCTTACATCGCAGTGCAGAAAATATTGAAGATGGTCGTAGGGGCCAGAAGATATTTGGCCAGTGTTGGGGGCAGAGCCCTTCCAGATGGAAATGTAGAGATAGAGGTGAACAGAATTTAAAATTTTGACAAATAAAAACACACAGTTGCTAAACCACCAACTGTGGTTTAGCTTTCTCTACGAGGAATCTTATTGTTATCGTGTGACCAATCGTAGAGCCCCTGTTAAGTTTTCAGTTCATCTGAGTTGTATCATTTTGTCTCACCTGCTAAACCAAATCGTTAAATAAACCATATTTTGGCCTTAGTTCAAATGTTGTCGGCGAGAATTTTCGTTTCTGCATTCTGTCTGTTTTGGTTGTAACATCAATAGAATAGAAATTACCGAATCCGATAAAAAAAATTCGCCGCTCATTCGCGCTTTTTAATTCTCGAACATCGTCTTTCTAAAAAGATCATTAGAAACCACTTTAAGCTGTGAGTAATCACTCGATATTGAAAATTAAACGAACAAAAAATACTTTGTTTACTTTTATTTCTGATTTTCGGGCATTTTCCCTACGTAAATTATTGATCGAGCCTGCGAGGATCGTGATGCGGGCTGAAGAGAAGCTGAGAAAACCCTTCAAGCACTTTGAATTTTACCTTTATAACCCAAGCTACAACTGCTTCAAATACCATATCACTAGATATAAATTCATGTATTTTAGCTGTTTTATGAATACCTACCCTATTCTAATTCCATACTCGCATCAATTCATCAACTTGCGACTGTAGGTCCAATTCAATGACGGAATCCTGTGGTTCAACGCTCTGCTCAATCGTCCCATCATGGACCTAACAAAACAGGAAATGTATTTCATCAATGAAATAAGTGAATCCGCATCGTTGGCGCTTAGTCTTGATCAAAACTGGCAGGTATACGATTGTCGAAAAACGAGATCAATAGCTCTTAATATTGTATTTTAATATAATACAATTCAATTTCATATCACGATTACAAAATTGTGCTTCCGCACAATGTTTCAAACTTTATGAAAAACACTGTTGAAAAAAATTTTTTTTGGTAAAAATATTATCATTTCTAAATATTTTTTGGTTTTTAGGAAACTGGAACTGAAATGCCCATATCTTTGCAAACCTTCTTTACACATTTTAAAAGATGAGCAATATCATTTGGAAAGACATAACCGATATTTCCTATTCGAAAACAATCAGACTGAGTCAATTTCCCAGGATAAATCACTTGATCTAGATTCAAAATAAACAAACAAATAACTAAATACAAAAAAAAAATCAAATGAATAAAATACTACTAACTTACTCAATTCATTCAATCGTGAATAAAAAGTAGAAAATTTAAACTTGGAGTCGTTTGGATAATGGAATGACGTGATGATGTAACCAGTGTGATCTAAAGGCACTAACTCCTTAAACCCAAGTTGTTTCATTCCCTCGCGCAGCACTTTATTATTTTCCCTATACCTAAATCCAATAAAAAAAATAAAAAAAAAAAGATTTAAAATGAATTGTCTCAGTTGTGAATGCTTGCCTCTTTCCTCGCGCCTCAACACCACCCTCGGCAATAAATTCTTCTAAAGCTTGTTTGAAAGCCAAAATGGTGTGCGTAGGTGGCGTAAATCGAAATTGCCCGCAGCTTTCAAGTCCCTTGTATTGATCATATAAATCAAGCGATAGAGACCGAGAATTTCCTTTTAAAAAAATGACAAAAATTCGTTTAAATCCATCATCATAAATTAAATATAAAATAAAAAAAACACCTTTTGCTTTTTCTAAAGAATCTTTGGCTGCAATCGCAAAAGAAAATCCAGGTACACCCTCTAAGCATTTATTTGCCGAACTGACCACGTAAGTAGCACCAACATTTTCAATATCTAATGGAATGGCACCAAAGCTGCTCATGGCATCGATAAAAAAATCAGCATCTGCAATTACAAAATAATAAATATAAAACCCAAAATCAAAAGAAAAATAATAATAAATATTCTTAGCTACCTTTACAATACTTCTTGACTAGTTTTCCGATACTTTCCACTGGATTTAAAACACCAGATGAAGTTTCAGAATGAACACATGCAACAACACTATACGGATGAGACTTCAAATGATCCTCAATTTCATTCAAATCTACCATTCTATCATCACGAAACCACAACATGTGAACTGGAATGTCAGCCACTTCGCATATTTTATTCATTCGCATTCCATAAGCACCATTCGCAATGACCAGCACCTTAAAACATGTCAAAAATAAATATTTTACTATTACTATTTTAGTTTATCATAATTAAATTACTTTTCCAACTTTCCTAGGAGTAGCTGTTTGTAACACACCTTCGATGGCATAAGTTCCACTCCCTTGTAAAGGAATAGCTGTGAATTTGTTCGACGACACACCTAAAAATTCATTTAAAAAAAAAAATAAATTTCTGGTTAAAGCTGGTGATTTAATCATCGCCTTACATAAACTAAATCTATATACCGGCTATGTTTAACAGCTGTTCTCTGATGTATTTGACAGTGTTTATAAATTCGATGTCACGTGATCCCAGGTCTCTAAGCATTGCTGTCTTCACTGTTTTACTCGTACCCAGAGGTCCAGGTGTGAAGAGCTTCTTGTCCATGGCTGCTGCTATCAAAAATCATGTGACATAAATACAATAATAATTTAAAAAAAAATAGTGCGGAATTAATAGTCATCAAAGTGCAGCGATGTGTAACACCTGTGGTTGTTGAAAATGGAAATTTTACTCCTCCCCTAATTGCAGTTTGCGTAAACTTGATTGCGTTCGTGAGTAAATGGTTCATGTTTGAAAATTTTGCAGCGATAATGTGTTACGATAAGAAGGTAGAGAGATAAACAACTTCCAGCCTGATTAAAACCGGCAGAGACCGTCAACGGTGAGTCACATTTTGCCAACTTGGTTCTTGCGACCGGTTGATAAATCTTCAACCGATCTTCTCTTACGTGGATTGATGCGTTGCGACATCTACCGACAGATTAGGAAAGCATAAAATAGAGCGGCAAAATGGCAGATTTTAAAAATTAAATTTGTAAAATTAATGACTCCTGGTTATATCTGGTCTAAATAATAAAGGAAATATTAAGCATTTAACAAATTAAAATTTTACGTTACTACAGATAATTTTTCCACTTCCTGTCTTCATTAATTATAGAAATAATGTAAGGAACAGCGAATGTATTTATTAATGAAATTATATGCCATGAAACTTGATAATTTAATTACGGCTAACACGAAAACAAGTCACAAAAATTTCAGTTGATGGGGAAAAGTTTGTCAACTCACTTTTCTTTAAATTAATAGCGGAAAAATGAAAGTGTTATTTTGTGAGGAATTGGCTCGCGTCCAGTGTTGACCATTCAACTCACGCCCCGCGACCTTAAACCCAAATGTTGTAAACACTTTGGTGACAACCTTCATTTAAGACGACCAAGACGTCAGCTGCAGGTCGTTTCTCGAACTCGTGTTTTTCTTTCACTGTCACAATACACAATAACAAAACTTTGAAGAAGTTGACTGCGAGCAAAAAGAAAAAAGAAAGTGGCTTTATCAATTTCACAATAAAAGTAAATAAAAATTTAAGTTTTGGTAAAATGCAGAGTTCAATAGAAAACAATCTAAAAATAATTGACTCAAGTTTTTGCTTCAAGTTTGCTCGGAAAATCAATACCATGAACTCAATTAAGGCTCAATATTTTATTTTCGGTTCATTCATTCGCATTAAACCTTCTCAACATTGAGTTTTATGGATGAAAAAAATCACTTACTCTAAAACTATTTTTTAAATCAAGCTAAGAAAACCACACTTAAACCGCCTGATTTGCTAAAAGAAAATTCAGGGAAAGAAATATGATCATAATAATTAGAGTGCAACTTTCTCTTTCTCATCCCTACGAACACCCATGACAAGAAAGAAAAGGTTTTTATAAGTAAAATAATTGCCACTTGAGTAGAGGATTTTCTGTATAGCGAAAGAGACGCTATGGTTACTACTCTAAAATGTCATGCAATGTGAAGGACGAGAATTTCATTATTAGTTGTTGTTGTCTGAACGAAAAGCGGTATGCTAAAAAGAAAGCACACGGAAATTGAATTCAGAACTTTAATAAAAATCGAACAAAATTTCCAATAACAATAAAAATCAGAAAACAAATTTCTTTTAACCTAATATTACGATACACCATCAGCTAATATTACTCGCGTCACATTTTCATTGTGCCAAGAGAAAGATCTAGTAAAGGAATTGGAAAATTGTGCACAGCCATCAACATTTATACATACAGAGCTGGGGGTCGAGTAGGAATTGGCAATTTTCCAATAGGTCAAGAGAAACGCTGTCTCATTTAGTTGATAAGACTCCTCCTGTCTTAAAAAATAATATTACAAACCCTCTGAGTTGGCGTCAAGTCGAGCAGAATCAATCCGTTTTCCTCTACCTTCAGCAGTACTTTTCTTATGTACACTTGCAAAAAAAAGAAGAAAGAAAAAAGGAAAAAAAAACATATAAACTTCAGCTTTAATACGAAATCAACCATAATGTATTGCTGGCAATTTTATTTTAACTGTTTACTTCTTCTTTAGGATTCTTAAATTTTTCATGAAGTTCAGAATAAAATTAAAATTAATGCAAACATGATTATAAATAAAGCATGGAAAATGAAATCAAATTTCTCATATGGAGAAATTAATATTCTCTCCGATTCCCACAACGAATATAAGAGTAATTCGTAGAAATATGTCAAGTGTAATTCGAGTGTCATTGGTGATTTTGATCTCGAGTATCGACTGGATTGCTTTTGGCACATGATCTATCACGTTAAATCTAGGTGGTTTCACGAGTTGCAAGTAAACGAATGGGAACCATAACTATTGTAAACGTGTTATTTCAAGGATGAGACTGAAACAATAAATTCAAGCATGGTTTTAAAGTTGAATATTTCAAGAATTTAATCTTTTCTTCAAAGAAATAAAGAAGACAAAAAAAAATATTGACGAAATCTAAAATACAATAAATGTATTTTTTTCCTTCGCTTTGTAAAATGTGGGAAATGAAACCGCTGTTGAATTTACATTACACTGAACACAAATTTGTAAAAGAAATTGGAAATAGAAGTTACAGTAATTTGGTATACATTTTTATTATTTATCTATTGATTCGATTGTTTTTCCATTTTGTACACTTACAGTAGATAACTCATTGCAGTTAAAGTTTTGTGTTTGATTACTGAATTCAAAACATTTTTTAAAAATTGTTTACCTTTTCTTCATCACTTTTTATCAGCCAAAATATATAAATTTAAAAATAATTTATGGTAAATTGCAAGAGTACAGTCTAGATATCTTTAATAATTTACGCACAAAAATCTGTGAGCCAGCACAGATGTCATCTATTTATTCTAGTAATGTAAAATAATTCGGAAGAGTTAATTGCCATATTTATAATTCCATTTGTTGTTACCACAGCTCTTTCTCCTTGAACGTTCTCTGAGCAATTAATTAAAAATTGATGACTATTTGTGAGATACAAAGAAATCTGAGTCATACTTGACTGCTCTTGAGCTTTTCAGCCAAGCAAAAACAGCAAACTACAGCTGAATAAATTTTTACCATTTTCCCTATAAATTTGTGCATAAACACCTTGCATAAAAGTAAAAGTACTTTACTGTATTTCCGCATCAAAGGTTCTTTATACCCGAAAGAGACTCAGTGGCCAGCAATTTCTCAAATTTCAAACACTGATTTTTCAAACCTGTGAGTTAGAAAACTTGGGACATTCAAAATAAAAAAATAAAATGAAATGATTAATGCGCCCCCACACCGCAGAAAGCTTAACTTTTACCTTTTCACTATTAGCAAAAACGAAAAAACCCGGTGAAGATTAGCAAGAAATTGATTAATGTTCACTTCCTATTGAGTGTTATTACTCAAAACTCAGAAAAGCAGTAATTAATCATTAGAAACTCTGAGAAATTGATTCTTAATCTCAGGCACGTTAGCTTCAGAGTCCATGACCGACTCGCACACGATTATTATTGTATCGTTGTCGCCCATGGGAGAAACGGAGGGCCGCGGGATGGGGCTCGGAGTGGCGCAAATCAGCCGCGCGTTGGACGCGTAGCTTTGCAAGTCGTACCCATCCAGCTGCAGCGAAGTGGGCGTTGGCTTGGGTCCAAGTTTGAGCCGCGCCAACACGTCAACTAATATACGGTGGAAGGCTAAGCGCAGCTCACTGCTTCTGTACCCGTATATCCACGGGTTCGCCCCGCTATTGCCGAGTCCCACGAGGGCGAGAACGACCCGACTCCAGGTGTGCAGGAAATGAGTTCCCCCTATCGCATCACTTAGCATGCACACTTGAAAGGGAAGCCATAAAGCCAAGAACAGCCCCACGGTCAGTGCTAGCGTGCGCCCGTAACGTGGATGAAAGGCGTTGTTGTTGCTATTGTGTTGCCGCAACGATTGCTCTACGGAGGAAATGGCTTGCGCGTGAGAGCGCGCAATCCAGTAAACGTAACCGTAGCACAGGGAAGTTATTATTGCACAGGGGCAGTACAGTACGCAGAAAAGGAAGACACGGACCCACTGGTTAACGATGTCGAAGGTGCAAGTGGATTTTGGCGTCTCTGCGAGCGTCAATTGCATGTAGATGAGGGGCGTCGAGGCGACGAGAAGCGCGTACATCCAGAACGCGGCCACGTAGCGACTCACTGTCTGATGAGTGATAATGTTATTATACCTGAGTGGTTTGGCGAGTGAAATGCATCTGTCCAGCGCGATGGCCGTGCTGCTGAGTAGGGATACGCCGCACACGGCAATTATGGCACAGTACGGAAGAATGCACAAAGTGGGACAATCGACAGAAGACGAACTGAGTTCAAAGTAGGCGCCGAAAGGGAGGTATATGCCCACTGCTGCGTCGGCCGAAGCGAGAGAGATGACGAAGCCGTTGCTGGGGTTGCGAAGACGCGAGCAACGTCGCACGGCTGCGAGTAAGAGAACGTTGCTAATAAGAATGAAGGGAACGAGAAGGAAAACAACTATGACGACTATTGTGAGAATTGCCGTTGACGGAGGTGCGGCGTCGGTTGTTGACATGGAAGATGAGACTGTTTCCATGGAAGCCGCACCTCCGAACGGTTTCCCTCCTGTTGAGTTTTCATCGTGGACAATGGCCAGAGCCATATAAGTCATCTCATCTGTGATAATAAATAAGATTTTATTTTTAGTAAATAAATAAAGTTTGTGATTGGATTATAAGGTTGTGAAATGTTTGTGGGAAAAAGATAGATAAAATCGTTAAACTTGTGGGTTTTATCCAATGAGTAATAAATAATAAAAATAATGCATTATAAATTATAAATAAAAAGAGCAATAATCAATAAAAAAAAAAAAGAGATTAATTTTCGTTAGATGCTGCAATATTTTTCAACTAGCAAGTACCCCGTGCTACACGGGGTTTTTGGTAGGTTCCACCCCGTTTCACCTTCGTCTTTACCCACACCCTTACCTTATCCCTACCCACACCCTCACCTTATCCCTACCCACACTTTCACCCCATCCCTACCCACACTTTCACCTCTCTCTCTTCGCTCACACACATCCTCCCACACTCACACTCCACACCCCACCCCCACCTTTTACTTTTCATATCCGTGACATAAGCAGAGATTGTAAGTAGGTAACAAAAGATCCGAACAACAATGCCAAAAACACGTCACATACGCGATTGTAAGTAGGTGCTTATATAGATAATAAGCTTATTTGACTCTTAATATGTCATGCTAAATCGTTTTCATAATAATCATCATAATTTCAAAATACGTCATTAGAAATTTTTTGACGAACTACAAAAAACATGGTAAGCAATGAAATTATTAAACCTATTAATTCAAACCAAATTGCTATTCTCTAATTAAACTTTGCTGTCAGGAAATTGAAAATTTTAATGAAATTTCTGAATTGCAAGGCTGTCTGTTTAAATAGCCCTTATAAAAGTAAAAAAAAAAATTCTATGTTTGCTTAATTCCATGCAAAACTGCACTTTAGTGATGAACATTATCACATGTCTGAGTGATTGACTGTCAGTAGCCGATGAACCGATTGCTCATTTAATTGAGTACGAACACTTAACCGTCGTCGATTGACACCTTGACAACATTTCTTTAAAAGTTAAAAATCTTGATTAAGTTAAATGATTACCATAATAATGATAATTGACATCACAATCAGTAATTTCTAAATTAATTACATCAAACAGCCAGTAAATATTTGACTATCATTAAAGCTCCTTGCAACTTCAACTCGTAACTTCCAAAGTTGTGACAAGTGACATTCCTGTGTTTTTTTTCTTCACAAAATGCAGACTATACAAATTTTTCTAGGTTTAACACTGCATCTGTGACATTCCGTTCCCACTCCTTTTCCAAGCTGCTGTAAAACTCAGCAGGGGTGTTCTAAATCACTTGAAACCACCACAACAGCCGAACTATATAAAAACAATTCCTGCCATTTCTTTTATAAATTTCAATTCCACAAATTGCAACCAATTCTCCCTCTTGCGACACAAACGACCTGTTAAATCTCTTGTAGCAAAAACTGAGAAAAATATTTTTTTTTTTAAATTCTCCAACACGCTCTCAAAACTCCATTACTTATCGACAAGCGAAATTAAAATAACATTTTGACCTTGCCTCGTGACAGTTAAAAAAGTTGTTTTATCTATTGTATAAGTCACCGAAGTGAAAAATTCTTCCGTCGACGACCTTGTTCTTTCGCCGCCAATGTTGCTCACTCAACTTATTGTCCTCGTTTCTAAAGATTTCATTGTGAATCATATTTTCCAATCCCAAGTGCAGTGTAAAATAGAAAAATCATCCTCCATCACGAGTTTTCACAATAAAAGACTTCGTTCACGTGATTGATGAAGGACAAGCGATAGATGTTTGGAATGATATTTTGGGCAACAGAATCATTTTTTAATTTCCTTTTTTATTCACAGATGATTCCGTAAACACTTTAAACTATGACGTTGGAAATATTTCACCAACAGAGAAACTAAAAATCAATAGATCCACTTTCCATCCTTGTTTAAGTCCGCAAGGCCGCTCTGTGCCCTCTGGCATTGCTTTCACTAGCCTTTGTAATTGAAAGATCAAGTTATGTCAGAATTTGGACACAAGTCAAGCGAGCCAATGCAATAAAACATGCAAAAAAGAACTTCTAACAAGTAAAACTGCCATCAAACTTGAATGTAAATACTATTAAAAATAAGAAGATTAAAAATTAGAAGTAAGTACCGGTAGTAACTAAGTTTAGTAAGTCATAAAATTGTTTTCGGAAGTAACGTAATACCCCAGAAACATGCAAATGTTCAATTTACCATTCTAAGAATTGCGATATTGCACGTAAACAACATCGAGAAACTCAGAAAACATCATCATTTACAACATTTATACGAAACTGAGTTTGGGTGTAATGAAACGAATGAAATGGTTGGTGAGAAATTTCAGAACTAAAGCGCAATTTTTTCAATTGATGAATGTGATTGTCAAGTTAGTGCTTTTCCTAGCGGATCGAAAGTTAGTTTCCTTCCAAAAATTTATTTACGGTTACTCTAAAATGAAAACACTCACTCTTCTTCATTTCACGCGTACAATTTTTTTTATCTCCACCTACTATGATGCAACTTGACTGATCCATCTTCCAACATCAGTTGCTCATTTCCGGAATTGAACCGATAAAATGCGACAGACGGGATAAAACTTCCGCATTATGATTATAATTTTTCTTTTCTTAAAGAAACACAAAAAGAAGAAGAAGAAGAAGAAGAAGAAAGGAGTTATTGTGATAACAGTTTGTAATTAAAATTCTGCTAATTTTTTCTCATTTTTATCTTGAGTTATGGAGTTACAACTTCCCTGCAATGCAGACTCGCAAGTTAGTGATTTATCGAGCCGCCAGGTGCAGTCCGCAATTGAGAGGAGGTCGCGTCGCGTACCGTGTGCGAAACCGATACATAACCATACGAAAACTCTATTCATAGCATATTTGTTGCATTCATATTGAAAAATTTCAAGCTGAATAGCTATCCTTTTGAATTTAGATGTGGTATTATGCATTCCGTGTAGTTTCCACTAATCCTATTTCATTTCTCTTTGAATCAAAATCAGACTAAAAATGAAAAACAAAGAGTGGAGATGATCATAAAGGATTAAAGGAAATGTTTGAGTTTTAAATATAATTTTGAGTTATTAAAAAAAAAAAAAAGAGCATTAAAATTAAACTGCCAGTCACGTGTTTGTGGGCGATGATGTTGTAAGAAAGGTAAAGTGGATTAAATGATTTATTGATTCTCTTCAGCTTTTCTCTTTTAAGTTAATGATAATTACGTTTCAGTGTGGAAAGATAAGGTCACTTTTTCCAATTTTCCGCACTGTTGACTCATTCTTTCACTGATTTCCACTGCTGTATAAATTAAAACTACTTCTCGTGTTTGAATTGATATTCCCTCGCCAAAGCCATAATTCATGAATGAAACTTTAATCGAAATTTTGCAAAGTCATTACAAGGTATTCACTTATCTCAATTCCTTGTGTGTATTTTTTATGCATCATAAATCATTAATTTTTTCTCTTTGTAAATATGCAGCACGTGCAGTTATTGATAAGTTATAAATAAATCTCATTCTAAGATGGAACTGCGAGTCAAAATTGCGATTCAATTGCCATTAGTTTGACGAATTACATTCATCCTATTACCATATGACAGTTCATGGTCATTCAATTATCCGAATTTTGATGCTAATTCATCAAAATGTGCGAATTAAGCGTAATGATTCAAAGATTTGCAAGTCATTTCGTTTTAATTCTGTTTTAGCTGCGTAATGACAGAATAACTTTAATTGTAAACGAACTGACCCAGGAGATGTAATAAAGCCAGTTGTTCGTATTAGATACAAAAATTGGCTTAATTGCAAATAATGCAAACTGTTTACACAGCCAATTTAAACAAAGTTTTACTTCATTTACGCTATTCCTCTTTATGCAGATGAAAACACATAAAAGCCAACTTTTAGGCGGAGTTTTTGCATTTGCGAATTTAGCACAGTGTGTCTTTTGCTGCTTAAGCTCGTTACGTTATCTAATCACGCATTTCACACACACTAAACCTCTTTTTATTTCCTTTTCTCGCTTTTTAAAGGCAATTCAATTAACATTAACATTTTAAAATGAAAAAGAAAAAAGTAAAAACAGTTTATATACAACCACAACTGAGGGAAAAACGAGAAGAAAACAGAACACAGTTTGAAAGGAAAGGGTGCAATTGAGTCTGCAATTTTTCCATTTCCCTCAAACTCTCATATTTCTTGGTCAACAACTTTGGTTTTTGTACGGAAATATAAACTGAAGTTGCGTATATCTCCCCCCCTTACAGCTGACTGCGCTCAAAGAAGTTTTATAGAACTCGTGCCTTGATATAAATAGGCCAATGAAAATCAATGCTGACGGCGGATAAAAACAGAATAACTTTTACGAATTTTTCCTCGTAAATAACAACTCAGAAGTCAGCGTGAGAGCGACCGGCCTTTAACTACTTGTTTATACGTTCGAGGCTTATTTTTATCGAAAAAAATCTCTTAAGCTAAGGCTAAATTTGGTTGGTTGCAGGTTACAAAAAGGAAATTTTGTAAATTTGCTCGTGTTTTCCATTGAAACCTTGAAAAGAGTCAATGACTCAGTTAGTTGTTTACTTGCCAGTTTGGCTACCATCTATTTGTGTTCTTAAGCGGGTTTTCGAAGGGGGGAAAGGGACAAAAATACATAGAGAAAGCAAGTTTTCAGAAGGGGTCGCCTGGTCAATGTCACATTTAAACGGATAAAGGAAAGAATTGGAATTGGAAACGAAAACAAAATTGAATTTCCCAATCCGTTGGATAAATAATGTGATTTATTAGGTAAAAAAAAAAAAAGGAAAAAAACATGCAAATGATGGTTCAGCAAACGGAATTGTTTTCAACATTGAGTTCAATCGATGTTTTGATGTCGTTGAACTAATTAACTTAATTGTAGTGCTCGTTGTAACGCAATTTGAAGCCTAAAGTCAGTGCAAATTCAACGAGGACTGTTTAATTGACTGATTGACGACACTCAGTAAGCAACTTTGCTACTTCAGAGGTCTTTAACAGCCCCAAGAACAACAGTCTTTAGTTTTTTAGTACACAATAAACGCACTAAACGATCGAAAATGCTCGTGGTCCTTCATCTGCAATTAAACCTCTCAAAACAAAAGAAAGACTTTAAAAAACCTAAAAGTAAGTCATTAAGGCTGGACAAACTTTGCCATTTGCCATTAATGCTCTTTTGTTTGGTTTCCCAACATCGTATTGACCACTGGTCACTGTGGGCAGTGTTCCGAGCGACTTTGAGTCGAGGGATCCGGCTTTCTTCCAAGCGAACTGCAAATACAGACGAATAGATATTTCTGTCTCTTAACTCTAAAAGGAATTTCCCATTGGAAAAGTGGTGGGGTTTTACCATCACTGACCACTCTTCTGATTCACTGGACCAACAGATAAAATAAAAAGTAAACAAGTTGACAGCAAAGGTCGCTCGGGACAGGAAACGATGCACATTCCCTCGAGGTTATGCAAGAGTAAATCTCTGGGTTTATTCTTTCCAATTTTCCCGTATTTCGCTCCTCCTCAGGGGTTCTCTCAATTGGAGATTCCGACCACTTCTACTTCCGACGAATTCGTTTTTCACCTTATCTGAAATTGAACGTGAACACATGCTGCCCGTAAAAAAACAAATAAAAGTTTTTTTTATTAGATTAAAGTTAAGACATAACGCACAGAACGCATTTGATCAAATAGTTTTTTCATTTCATCTCTTTAAGGAATAATAAACATTTGGAGTTATTGCACGATATGTACTTACAGTTCTCAACAGTAGTTTGCTTTTAACTTAATGCACCATAAATTTTAATGTTACTTTTTTTTGTTTATATTTTTAGGGGCCATTTAATCATCGACTTTAAGGTCATATGACAAACTTAATAGCACAATATTTGTTGTAGAGATTAACTCAATTTCAAAAGATAAATAGTGCTCGCATGTCTCACATTTATCCCGACACCAAATAAATGATCTTTGTGGTTAATGAAGAGAAGAGAAGACAGAAACGAGTAAAGAAATATCGAAAAAAAATAATTTAAATACTGGTATTTGTTTTGTAGCTGTTTGTCCAGTTACATTACAGTTCGTTGAATCAATTGACGTGTTCCCCAATGCTTGTATTGCTATATCTCACTTTAAAACTGCAAAAGATATAATTAGAAAACAAGAGATTATCTTTTCGCTTTAAAGATTTTCTTTTTAAAATAATTTGTTGACGTTTTCCCTTGCGCACAAATATTTGCTCTGACGCAGTTTCGATGTCAACCAATTTTCAAGGACGACGTTGACTTTAATTGTATTGATTTAAACTTACACAAAAGTAGTTCAAAACCTGGTCAAGCTTCACTCTTAACCCGCACATCGGAAAAAACCAGAAAGTAGTGTTATTTGTTTGGACAAAAACAAGCCATTAAAAATTGTATTTTTACAAAAGAAAAACAAAATTTGTTGATTTTCTGCTTAGACCTACAATAAAGATTTTAAAAGCTAACAGGAGCAATGTAAACTCAAATATTTGCCTTTCTTTTCATCCGTAAAATCAAAGTACATCAAAAACAAAACACAAAACAATTTATCTTCTTTGTAACGCAGATCAAGTGTGAGAGGTCTGTGTTTGGATAGCTGCCATCTTATAAACTCTTGTTGAAATTGATCATTTTTTACACGTTTATAAGGGCTTATAACTATTGCAGTACCTGAAACCCATTTTTTATTAATAAGTTAATAAAGTCCCCTTTCGGTATTAATTGCACAAGTTTTCTTGGAAGAAATTAATCTTTAACACAATTTTTTATTATTACTAGTATTTAATTTTCTCAGCACGAGAACGAAAAAAGTAAGAAAAAATGTGACTTTACTTTGATTAAATTCCATGATGAAATATCAAATTATCAGACACTTTTTCTCTCGCAATAATTTTCTCAGAGGAGCATCCAGTGGAAGATTAGATAGCTGTTTGATGTAATTTAGATCCGATTAAGAGGAAACGTGTCCTTCTTTGGTGTCGCCCATAGGGTGCAATTGAAGTGTGGCGTCTACCATCGATTTGGGCGGAGAACGAAACGCCAACACAACGTACACAACTACAAATCACTCCACGAGGAAGGACACACCCGCTTAATAGTATACAATATCACGTTTAATGAAAATTGTTTTATAACTTCATTTTAAAGAGTGTTTACATAACCCGCCAGCAAATAATAAAAAATCACGTTATTAACACGTCACGGGACACCCACAAGCTTAAAAAGTTGTAAATAGTTTTAAAGTAAAATAAGATTTAAAAAAAAAATTAAGAAATTGAAAAAATGAATTTTATATCATTTTACGTACCTTAAATCGGTATCGAGTTTCAATTTTCATACGACATCTCCGACAATGATGTGGGAGCACGGCATGATCCCGCATGCCGCAGCATCGCGTGCCCCGTCCCCGATTGCAGTTCCATCGCAAAGTTGTCGGAACTGACGTTAGGTGGGAGATTGTAAGCTTTTCGTAGCTGTTTTCGCAGCCAATGGCGAATGTGTTGTCCGCTGCACTTGTCAGTCCGATATACGCGATCGGAGCTTGTACTTCATTCAGATGCGCACGTACGAAGATGCTGCGTGTCCATGAGCCCTTCCCAGAATGCCCGATCTCCCCGCCGCTCGAAATGAGCACGCGCCCTATAACGGCAACCCCCAATCACTTATCCTCGTGTCAAACAGCATTATGACGATCCGAGAATAGTTGTTTCAGCGCATAAAACGGTTAATTTGATTAAATTGCTGTGTTTATATCGCTCTTAACGGTGTCTAGAGATGAATTGAATTTAATACGGCACGTTTCGCGATAAAAGGAAAGTGGTTTTGTCTGCCAGTGCATCTCTGGCTAGAGATACCTACAACATTCAGTCCATAGAGTGACAGACGTCAGTCACTTGATTTTTTTTGCTTTTTTTTTTTGTTGAAATTTTCCATTTATTTTTTTTTCTTTATCTATTTCTCTCTCATATCCATTTCCTTAGCTTCGAATTGAGAAACTCCCAGTGGAAATCAAAGTTAAAGATTTTTTCTTTCAGTGTATGTCCATAAGGGTAAATGGGATTTAAGTAATTGTCCTTCAAAATCAGTCAGCATCCGGGAAATGTAATGTTTATTTCATTTCCATTTCTTTTATTTTTCCCAAATATAAGATCTCGTGGCGACAATAGGGAGGAAAAACAAGTTAAGCTTCTCTGCAGAGCATAAATGGTGAATGGTCAAGATTTGGTTGCAATGAAGCGGTTAAAATGGGGCAAACATAATTTATACAGAGAAAAAAAGTCGAAAACAAACCATTCATATTTAAAAGAAGAAAAAAAATGTTTTTATTTTCTAGTGGGTAGTAAAAGAGCTCTTAGAATAAATTAAAAATGAAATTCTTTTCCAGACCCAAAAAAAAAAAAAAAAAAAAAAAAAAGACACGTGTGTCAGTAATTAAGAAATTTCGATAAAGTTGAGTGCATCTTACCCCAATTACCTCTTTTTTTTTCACTCTACATTTTTGCCGGTTTCTACGTTTTTGTTGATCGAATCGATGCTAAACGTCTCTGGAGCCACATTTGAGGTCTGCTACTAGCTCCATTTACATAGTAAATACATTTAACCTCTCGCACTAGTAGTATTTAATTAATCCGTATAATTTGTATTTATTTTAATGATAACGTGATTTTAATGACACGTATTGTTAAAATACTTACGTAAATCACAATTTTTTTTAACCTATTTACATTTCATTCAGAAACGAGGTTAACTTTCTTTACTTCTCACTTTATCCATATTCAAACAGCAAAAAAAGACATTAAATCCTTTGATGCAAAAGCAATTCAACTCAACTTTACTTACAATTGCAGATTTTTATTCCTAACCATTCACAAAGTTGTTGAAAGCAAACTTTCACCTTTTGGTAAATACAACATCTTTTAATCATAAAAAATTAAACACCGAAAGTAGAAAACAACACGTGACCCATTCGCTTTACTAAAGTCTTCCCACAAATCTGCACTAAATCTTAGCTTTCTCCATTATGTTTTATTGCACAGTCTTAATGCACAAGTATGAGAAATAGTTTCAGTTGTGAGAATTCTGGTAGTTGCAGCAGACCGTGTTGTTATTACGCCTTTCTTTCGACATGACCTCTCCCGTCCTTGATCCGGCTTCTGTCTGCACTCAATGAACCCCCACGCACGTGTGTGAGAAGCTGAACAATGAGAGAAACTACATTTCCCTTCCTATCTACCCATTAAAACACACCAAAAGGAGAAAAGTAAAAAAAAAAAAAAGTCTTTAAAAGACTTTTTTTGCCTCTAACCCAAGCAGTGTGCAAAAACAACCGCTTTATTTGTCGAGGATTTTATCCAACCGTCACGTGGCCTTGTTACTTCCCCGCTTCATCTTCATTGATCCACATGCTTTCAAGACCAAGTTTTTTTCCCCATTTTCTTTAATGCAGTATCTTTTTCTATTTTGAGTTTGACGACTTGAGGCTCGAGTGTGGAAGGCCGGGAAAAGCGGGGAATAAAAACTCGCAATGAAATGAAATCTTTCATCAATTGATTCCATTTAATGCAAAATTTGAAACGACGATATTTACATTTCCATTGCCATTGCATCTTAATGAAATTCCTCGAGTAATAGCGATTCATTCCCTGCGACAACTTCATTCCCTTCCTGAGACTTGCTCGAGTGTAATAAGGTTTAAGTAATTAAATCTTAAAACGTTGGTTCATTTACGCACGAAAAAAAAGTCAGTAAGTGTTATCTCATTAAATAACAACTTGAGGAAATGTAATTAGATAAGCATATAAATGATTTTTTACCCTCACATTCGCTTTCAACTTGTCACTTTTACTTTAAGCCTGGTTGGTTTTCCGCATTTAATTCCGACAGACATGTTTCGAATGTGCCCTGAGTGGGACCCCATTCACTTCAAGCATCAAAACCGCACGAAATTAAACTCTAATCTCAGTTAATAATACCCACTCAATGTCTGTTAAACTTTTCATCTTTTAATTATACAAATGTTTATTAAAAGATAATTATTTTCCATTTCATAATGCTTTCACTTTTACAAATTAATAATTAATTAGAGATTTGCATGGTTATCCAAAAAATGTTTTTTAAATGTTATTTCCATGCTTTAATGTTGCTCTAACGATATTAAAAAAATATAACAAGCAAAAATTTTTGTTTGTTTTTATTCTGCAGATAAAAACAGACAATTATTTATTTCGGTGTTATATTAAAGTAAATTTTCCTTCAATTACAGAGGGATAACGAAGCTCGTGATATACCTTCTCAACCTTGCGACTGATTAGATTATGTCTTGAATTTCAACTCGGTTAAAGTCTTTAATCAGCAGGGGACTCGCAAATATTTATCACAGTTTGCCAAAACGGAACCTTGAGGTCTCGTGATGATTTTCCGCGAGTAAAATAAGGTTATAACTCGATTACATCGATGAGAAAAATATGGTTAAGTGTTATTAACTTATTATTATTGCTTTATTAGCATGTGGGGAATTGGGGAGAAATGATTAGATAAAAATGTAAATCTGGTAAACGAAATTGGGGAGAAATTAAATTGGTGCGATCGAACAAAACGTTGCAACTTTAATGTTACTTTTTATTACATCATCTTGAAATGGAATTTAGTAAAACTTTCTTACTGTTTATACTTTAAGACCATTAAGAGCGCGACTAAATTACTTGTTAAACATACTGCGAAGGCTACATAAACATAAAAAATGGGTAAAAGAAAAGAATGCATTATTTTTAATGGATTTTTCAGATTTATAAAGAGCAAGAAAAACACTACAAATTTAAATGTCTTCTCACTGTAACAACATCCACGAGTAAAAGCCATTTCCCACAATGCATTTGACAATAGATGTACGGTGCATTTCACTCGTTTCACTTTACTTGTGTATTCAAATAGAAAAGACTGATATTTTTAACTTTGTAAGAAATGAAATGACAAAATCCTGCAATGGCAATTTGTTTTATGCAAGACAGTTTAATGTATCACGTAAAAAACGACTTGTTCGAGATAAAGTTAAACCTCGCTTTTTGAAATCAATTTCATTGCGGAAGCTCAACTGTTGAGATTTTTATCGTTTCGTTGTCCATGAAAATAAAAATTTGAGTTGCCACAGTAAATATTCATGTAAAAATTACTAAATCATTTCAACGCAGATTTATAGCATCGTTTGATGAATGAATGAAAAAATTGATTTAATGCAAATTGTGTGGGTAATTTCAGCGTTCCCTAACCTTGATTAATCAATTTAAGTTTTTTTTTTTCTTCCTTTTTCCAAAATCTATCGTTGTTTTCTAAATTAAATTACAAATGTGGTAATTTTTAGTAAGCTGAAGGATTTAGACTCATCCGAAATTAATTTCCCACATTTCAAAACCGCGTTCTTTCTTTGGCTATGCTAATATTTCAACTTTATTGCACACCGCTTTCGTTGCAAAGCTCTTCCCGTTCCTACTTGTGAAATGGATGTAATCGCAAAGATGCTTCAGGCTGAGATTAGACGAAGCAAACGTAATTGCGATACACAGCTGCAACGGCCATAATATTTTTAACTTAATAAGACTTTTTGCTATTTATGTGTTTATTTAACAGTTAAACCGCTAGAAAACATAAAAATAAAAATACGCCATAACAACTTTTATGTTTACGACGCACAAAAAAGCGCAAATACATTATCACTACCAAGTAATGTTTTATTATTCGTAATTTTCTGCTAGGTAAGAAAGCCGTTTACGAATTTATTAACTCTGAGGAAATAAATTGAGTTCGCTCACACACTGCCATCTAGCGAACAATTTTCGAATTATAGTAGTAGTAAATGAAGCTGTCATCTGTTTAATGATGAGACCAATGATGTCATTAAAGTTTTAGTTAATTGTTCGCTTTCGTTCCAACGATTTTTCTGCGAACTTGTCATTACTTTTAAATTCTCGGTGTAATGAGATAAACATCTGAATAGCCTAAGTAGATAAGACATTGATTAGGCTGTTTACTTTGGTAATTACTGTTTTAGGTAATTACTTGTTATTGCACACTGAGTTGTTGTAGTTTAAGAATTCATTAACCAAAATTGCGGCTGTAATTCGTAATCCAGTGGCTATTACTGGAATGCTGTTTACACAATTATGATTATTTAAATTTAGAAATTATACAGTTTAACTCAAATATACATACACTTTAAGCATACGATTATACGTTTCTCGGTTCCTAGACCTCATTTCATGTCTAGACAGTTTGTGAACTTGCAAGTTGACGTTTTCTAGTAGTTCTTCTGATAATTTATAACTTATGGTAGAAATTCGTGTTATGTGACCGATTTTTTCTAATTCAATTGGAGCTCGATATAGTACATCGAGTTTTAATGTTGTCAATGAGTTAAGTAGTGATTTCATATCATTATCGGGAGATACCAAAAATCTATAACAAATGCAGAAAATGAAAACAGAAGAACAGCAAGTCAAAAAAAAAAAAATTCTTTCGTACCTCATCAAGAAAGGATCTGACCATTCGTGGGTTATGACATTGTCTAAATTAGCTAACGATTGTGTTTCATCTCCGTTAATGACCATGCAATTTTTCCACGATTCTAAACTCTTTATAAATTGCTCGATCTGTTATGTACAACCAAAAAGTGTAAATAACCTGTATTAAATCTGCTTACTTCAGACAATTTTGTTTACTTGAAATTTGCAGGAGCAGTGAAGAGGAAATACTGGATTGTAATTTTCAACGCACTTGGAAAGTATTGAAAAAAGTTCAGAAACCTTGGGAGCAATGAATGAATTTAAATGTTTACAAACTCAGAATCTTTTTTTTTTTTAACTCACATTATTTGATCTCTCTTCCATAAAACTTTGTGCAATTTCACACGCGAAAATGCAAATGCAAATTAAATGATTCGCTACATCATTTGAAACGCACTTATCGTTTAATTCTCCGTGACTTAAATGATCTCTCAGTCGCGGTCCATTTGGAAAAATCAAAAGATCGTATAAAACAATCTGAAAGTACGAATAAAATAAATACGGTATTGCCTTAAATAATAAAATGTGGAATCCAACCATAAAATTATCACCAACCAATGACCGCAATTTATTTTCCTTTCCATCAATGCATTCGGCTAATATCTTTAAAATATATAAAATTATGTAAACTATCATTTCAACCATTTCTAGAAGTTACCTCGTCAAATGTTGTATATAATGCAGACGACTAGAATAAAACATTTCGATTAAAAATTTTTGAAAATTGCCTTACGACAGTGTTTTAAAGTTTTAAACATCACCTGAGCAGTAAGCATTCGCTCGCAACATCCATTAACTATCACAAACATTCTCCTTAAAATGTTTTCTAGTAATGGCAATAAACGAATAACACAATCACTGTAACTAATAAAAAAGCTTTAAAGTACCGTAAGTTAAGTAAATTATCATCTAAATTTAAAGTTTCTTACTTTTTTCTTAAAAAATGCCTCAATGCTGACTGCCAACATGGCACAAGACTTTCTGGAATAATATTGTAGCAACATATTGCAACATCTAGTTTTTTAACATGTTCATCTTTCAGTATTGAAAAGTGATTTGACAATTGACTTAATTGAGAGAGATCTAATGTCATCCGCTGAGGAATGCTTTCTATAGATGTATTTTTAGCTTTAAATATGTCGCCTATTGAAATTATGATAGCAAACAAAAACCAGCTGTATCTGGAAAGTAATAAATTTAATTAATAATTTTTTATGATAATCATACTAGTGTAGCAAATGACAGTTCTAGACTAGCTTTGAGCTCTCACAAACCCAAATATCACAGAAACACACAAAATTCTCACAAGCAATGCTCCACCAGAAATTTCGAGGTAATTAATGCTTTGAATGATCTAATTCTGCTTTAATAAATATTTTTTTCAGCCTAACTTAATACTAAATTAAATAACTATTTTACTTTACTTCTTATTCTGGTAAAGTCTTAGTTATAAAAAAAATGAAATAATTACTCTATTGGCAGCTCATGAGGTGCTAAAAATCCATGCCAAACTAGATTTCTTAAATTAAGTGAAACAGGTGGTCCTACTAAAACCTGAAGTACATTCATCTGAAATACCAAAATATACAAAATAAACATGGCATTTCAGATATTCACTACCAGTACTCACTGGACATTTCCCAACTGAATCATTCAAGTTATCAGATTTTAATAAATCCTTTAACAAAAAAGGCACAGTTTGGTCATTCATTGTATAAACCTAAACACAAGAAAAATATTTTATATAATTTGGCCTTGTTTTACATACAAATCTGCATCGAACATTGCCTAGTGCTCTTTCCAATGTGCAAGTCATGAGCTGCATGGCAAGAATAGGGTCATCCCTTTTCATTAAATAAAAACAATGTTGAAGAACCTTAAATTTTAAAATAAAAGTCAATAAAAGGTTAAACTCAAGTTTAACCTATTAAAGGTAATATTACTTCAATGTTGCCTGTCCACTTTAATTTTTCCATTATGTCATCACTTAATTCCTCAAGTTGCATCATCACTGATGAAATTCTTAGAACTGCAGGTGATAAATTATTAATGGCATTAATATACCATTCTTCAACTGGAATAGTTGTGTCTGGAAAATGAATCCAGTTAATAATTACATCTTTATACCTAGATATTTTTTAATGAATAAATACCTGTTGAGAAAACACTGTCCAATATTAGCCAATTTAGAGTTCCATCTTCATTAATGCATTGTTTATAAACAGTACTATCATAAATACTGTCCTCTTTGCATCTTTTCTTAAAAATGTCTATTAAATTTTTAACCGGTGGTGAAAGTGAAGAATCAGATATTTCCAGTGTTGTCCCAAGGTTTAACATTTTTGATTTTATCTATTAAACTCAAAAGAAATAAAAATTGGATACAGGTATAGGTGTTGACTGTAAACAACAACTTGAAGACTCGAGTTAACCTGGTGCACTTAATCAAACATCAATTTTTGTAGCTAAAGGTCAGCATTTACATTTCAGATTTCATATTTTGTACTTTTTTAACCAATTTCCACTATTTTAAAACAAATAATAACAAATCAAAAATTATTTATTAATATTTTTCCTTCATTTCTAGCAAATACCTCTATTTTCCGTTTCTGAAAATTTCTCGTTTTACAAAGGCATTTTCCGATCACTTCCTCCATCATCACATTAGTGCGCTGCGCTCGTAGTGTCGTTTACACGAACTTTACGCTAAAATTATCCGGCATTAGATGGCGCTTAACACCCACAAAGTATTTTTATCATTTTTGCGGCGGCAAATGTAAACCGTTACAATTCGACAACACCCACAAATCAAATAAAACAAATAATCCAAACACTCGAAAGATAACATCCCATATATTTTAAAGAATTTCTCAAGTTTAATCAATCTGATTCAACACTCAATTGAACAACAAAAAAATAATATAACGTATCGTAAATCCTGAATTGAAATTTATAGACAATTAAAATATTAAAACTTTTTATACATTCATCAAAATCCCACACAATAAGCAAAAATAAATCAACTTTAAATTTTAAACTTGATCCTTTCTCTCAATGCACGCCTGCCACCTATTCACCATTCACCCTCACACCCGTGTAAACAAATCATTTAAACAGACAGCCACAACTCAAGTTTGTTTATCTTCGGCACACCTTATTCCACAAAGCTCCTTTCCTTTCCTTTTACTTTTAGAACTGAAACCTCACATCCTCCCACACTCTACAACCACAACCATCAATTTCAACGCCAACAGCGAATCCCTATAAACCAAGACGGTCGAATCTGCAATTAACTTCCCTCTCACATCACTTGTTATATATTATAACTGCACTGCAGGTCTCTTTCTTTTACCCCAAACTTGGAACGAGACCAGGCTTGACGTCATTTGTTAAATATCCGCTGTCACGTGACACGTGTTTCTAGGCACGGAATACCGCACTCAGGCGGCCACCACGTGCGTGAGTGGACTTGTCTCTTCATCTCTGTAAATACAACTCATCCAGAGCGTTCAATCTTGATTAAACCAGAAAAAAGCCGCCTGCGACTGTGCCAAACACCTCGCGGTCACGCCAGCACTCATCGACCGTCACCCAATCGACACGATCGAGGTACGTAAGTGCTGCCAAAGAGGCAAAAAAGGAGACAAAAACACTTTAGTAGAGTAATTTTTATTGCTCCGTTTCAATAGCAAAAGAACAAACAAAAGAGTTGTGCCTCGCACCTGTGCTTAATGGCAGGTGAGCACGTGTTGAAATGCATGTCGGGAGCGACGGCAGCAGCTGACTTACCGCTTCCATGACTACAGGTCTCGCGCGGCGCGCGATGAGTAGTGGAGTGCGCGTTCAGCCGACGCCGGACCCGGACGAGCAGCGCGTGCTCGGAGCGCCGCCCTCAGAGTGCTGCACGACGGTCGAATCGCCGTTGCTGGCAGGTGAGGAGCGACTGGGAGGAGATCGGCGCGCACTGCGCGTCGAGTTCGTTGCCCTCGATGCCATGGACGGCAGTGGTGGTGGTGGCGGCGGAAGTGGCCACGAACCCAGCAACGGTGTGGCTGCCGGTCTGAAACGTCATAACGCGGTGCGCCGGCCCGGCAGCAGGTTGCATTACCCACGGATGAGTTTGCTGGGGAAGCCCATCAGCTACAAGGCCACTCGGAGGGATGTTCGCTACAGGAAGTTACAAAGCAAGATTTATAACTTTTTAGAGCGACCCCGAGGTTGTAAAGCTGTCTCCTACCATGTTATAGTGTAAGTTTCACTTCTTTATTTACTTTTTCATGCAAATCGTGTATCGCTACTCGCATCAAGTGCCATGGCTTTTATCGGTCGAGTCATGTGAGTTTCGATATTCTATTTCGCTTATCTTGTTTGAAATTTTTTTTTTAAATTTTACATTTGGAAAATTTTTTTTATTTGAGAGTAAATAAAAAAAAAATGATTTATCACTGATTATATAAACGAGTGTTAAATGTCAACTTGTAAACATAAGGGATCGTATTAACATAGATTTACTTTAACCGTAGACTTATTTTAAAATATAAAAATAAAAATAGGGGAAGGGAATTGAAACGATTGCGCAGGTGAATTTCCGGGTCTACTGACCTCAATATGGGAATGAATAGTTTTAATTAAACCATAAATCCCTATAGGATCCCCGTAATCAAACCAGAATCGAGAAAAATCCTGTTTATATCTCGATGGCCGCCATTCACTCGAGTGAATATGCAATCAAGTGTGTGTTATTTTATTCATCGGTGTGTGAATATAACTTAATTGCACAATGCACGCTAGCAAATTATCCAACATTTTCTCCCATCTTACGTAATCAGTTTTCAGCTGGAATGTCGCCATCTGAAATCGTTAGAGAAAAATAGTAGGGCGACGAGAAAAACGAGCGTTTTAAAGGTCAAACGAGACCTGTGCAGTGGAAGGCTCTTATTAACCAGCTGATCGTTTTGCACTGGTATTTTCCTACCTTCATTGTAAACACGCAACTCGAATAAATGACTCATTCAATTTTTTACACATGCTGCAGTATTTATATTTTTTTCTTCTAAATATGGAAAAATAGATTTTAGTACTCACTGGCCATTAAGATATTCATCTATTAGAAACGCTCGCGTGATAACGTTCGAGGGTCCACATATCACGTCCGACAATTTTATTATGGATTTTATTTTTCTCGCACAACTCCAGAGACGTAATTATAGGGCTAGTGGGGCTATCCTGTTGAATAATTGACCCCATTCTCTCGTTCTGTCCACATCTGCTGTCGTTCCTTTTCTAACTTATCGTTGAAGCGCAGGAGCCTCATGGGAAATCTCATTGTAACGAAGCATGCCAATTTCGAGCTTTTCAGCGGAACGAAAAAAAAAAATGTAAAAAAAATTTATACTTTTGAATTTGATTCACACCTGAATTCAATTTGATACACAAACAAAGTTTCGCATGTCTGAGAACTGTCAGATGTGGATTTTTTCCACTAAATGTAGAGCAAATGTCATTTCAAACTCGTGTGACAGGTTTTCGGTATTTTTAAATCCAGAATTGAATCTCATTTGAGGTATGGAGATCGAGTTTTTACGAGAACTTGAATGGAAAATAAGAAAAATAAACAAAATGTATATGGTACGGTATGCGTTTCCCTTTTACCTGTTTTACAGCTCGCGGATCATGTTTTACAATGCAGTAGTTAAAGCTCGTGTTATTTATTAATGACCCATCATTAAACGATATTGATTCAAAGTTGAAAGTTTTTTTTTTTATTTCTTTTTTTCTCGTCACTTTATCAAACGAGTTCCAACTTTATGACACGTTATCTGAAAATCTTGAGTTCCGGCAGATACAACTTTGCCCTTTACTTTACTTTACTTTTAATGGTTTGTTTTCATTAGGATTTGATTGATGTTATCTGCCGCCATCATGCGGGTTATTGGAGTGTTTCTAGATAAGAAGCGCCTCACGGTTACTTCAAAGTTGGGACTGTTCGTTAATGATTTCCAACGACAGCAACTTTAATACTGCTTAATAAGGGCTTAACCCAAATATTTAATCCTCATCGAGCCAAACTAAGAATTTTATGCGGTTACCAGTGATGGATGTCAGCAATTCATATTGCATCGCCCTTTCACGAAAATAAAAACAAAACAAAGTTTCCAAGTTGATTTTGCTTTCATGCGGTGGAAAGAGAATGCTTTTACCGTTGATGCAATATTCAGAGTCGAAAAACAACAAAACTTTGAACCGCGATGACCTTTGAACGTGTCGGTTGCTATGGTAACGCGCTTAGTTCAAGAGGGGCTGGACGTTCAAAAGTGGGTAATCCACAAAGAATTTGAAGAATGATCGTTTCCGGAAACAACATTGATAAAAAAAATTATTTTTTCCTGTCTATTGTTAAACTAACAAACGTTAAAACAACATTTTGACAGTTTAATTGCATTATTTTACATCATTTGCATCTTAATGGAAATGGGAAGTGCGGTTGTTAATTAATCCAAGATTCATTTCGCCCTTATCACAAGATAAAGATGTGATTACCACTTGTATATACGTGATTGTCAGTGGGCAACGGTTCCCTTTAGTGTTGTCAACACTTAGGTAAGTCTGATCTCGCTCCATCATGGATGAAGGAATTGTCCGTGACATTTTCGCCTGATTTCTATCGGGTTAAATATGTCAATCGCCTTCGATCGTGTGAGTTATTAGTGGGTCCATAAGCACGAAAATCAATCCTTACTCAACAGCGTCAAAGCTAGAGCACTAACGCTGATTCATTCTATACTCCATCTCCCCATGACTTCATTCCTTCGTCTCTTTTTTTATTTTTTTTTATTTTATCAACTTCGAATTTTATTCTTCATTTTATTGCTTTTATCCCATTGGGACTGGAATCAATCTAGTAGGAGAGAATTAAATCGCTGCTTGCATTCCGAAAAAAAGATATAATGTGTACAGCTCTGTGTGTTTAGTTGTAAAAATTTAAGTGTTGTCACAGAATTGTAAAAAGGTCACCATCATAATTGCAAATGCGTCCACGTATGGCGTGAATTTGTGCAGTTTGAATTATACAGTGCGGTTTATTTAGTTTACATTGCTACGTGCGTTTTGGGATTAGCGCACTTTACTGCATTAAGAAGCATTAAAACGACTTTCTCGGGTGTTTTATAAAGCAAAAGTCTATAGTAGTGCTGACCTCTTTAATGAAACGGATCATTAAGTCTTAATTAGTACTTTTGGCGAATTAATTTTAATGCCCAAGATCCTTGTAAAATTAATGTATTGATGCGAGATTCGAATCTTACCCAGGTTTATGTAAGAGATCTTGGCTATGGAAATTTTGTTATCTTATCTGGTGAATTAGGAACTGTGTCAATGGAGAAATTTTACTCGCGATAATGTGTTTTAAGCCTAGATACGCGAGGAATATATGGGATTGGCGATAGGGTAGGCCTCGAAACATAAAATACTTCCTCTTAGGAGTGCTGCACAACTGTTTTACAACATTCATTAGGGTTTCAGGGGTAATTACCACTAATGCCCTGTGAAGAACTGGGGGTTCGTCGAACTTTTGACCCCGAAACCCCCAGGATGTTACATTAAAGAAATGAACAACGAATCCACTTACAAAGTTATAAATTGTGACACATGTTCACTTACGCGAGTCATGTTTTTGTACTTTACTCATGTTATCTGTCGGTCTCATGTTTTCGCTAACTCGCTAACGGTTACCAGTGATATGAAATTCATATTTAACATGTAAAACACGTTTCCACTTTGCAATAATGTCTCTATATGTCATCCATCATTCATTTCCACGTAAGCCTTCAGTCACCACTCACCAATAGTTTTGCATCCCTTAATCACATTTATAATTTGCTTTCATCTTATTTGTAATTGAAAAGCCAGACTAATTTGACTTTATTTAAGCACTTTTTCATTACATCACTTTTTACTACATCGTCAAGTTTTAACACTTCTCAGTTAATTGCTCATTGAAATTACCACTACGTTACTTGCCTCACTGCATTTTTACCTCTCTCAAGAAGTAAAATGAGGAATACAAATTAAGGAAGCAAGTTTCAATCTCATTTTACTTTACTTTCCTTACACCCACGCCTTCGGTTTTTCTATTCCAACTGTGTGTGTGTGTCTGCGCTGCAGTGGTAAAATATAAAACACGATCAACACCTTAAAGAAAGTCGACAAAGTGTTACACGCATCACCCGAACACGAACTCTCTCAAGTGTTAAAGTTCAACTTAAAGCTACATTTAATTTGTAATTTTCCCCCGACTAACCCTTGGCTTCATTCCACGCTAAAGGGAAATTAACTTTCGCTTATCGATTTGATGTAGTTGTAACGAAATTCGGTCGAGTAAGTAAAAATTTTACGCAACGTGTTAGATTAAAACATCAAACGACTTTTTTTATGCAACAGCGAGCAAAGAAAAAGAAAAGAAAGTAAAATTTCAGCCGCATTACGTAATATTGATTGAATGCCCATGAAATCAAACGTTTAAAAAATTTACTACGGTTGTAAAATAAATAATTGACAATAGAGAAGTACCTGGCAACTCAAGTGAATAAATAAGATATGTTGAAACTGAAGTTGTGGGTATTTATTTTTAAAAGTGTAGAATTTCAAGTATAACCTAGTTAAGACAGGGAAAAATATTTTTTTTTATTTGCAGGGCTAATTAAGTGAAACCTCATTTATACCGCTATGCTGTAGCCGTATAAGTTCTACTTTAAAACGCATGACATTTAACCATGCAAAACTAATTTAGAAAATAAAAATTTACATTTGATGTTGTTGCTTAAACTAAAAATAAATGTAAATAATATTTGCTAAGCCCCTCGCTGCATGTGGCAAAGCCGAGGTTCCAACTTCAAAGACAAAAACAGTGGAAATTTGTAACATAAAACTCTTCTTTTGAAGAAGAACGAGGAATAAATATAAAATTAAAAGGAAAGAAAAATCATCGAAACCGTTGAAACAAAACCACTTTCTCACTTCGAACAAAAACAAAAATCAATTTTTTTTTTCTCACTTTTTAATCTCTCCCAAGGAAAAAAAATATATTCTTTTTTCGATATGAACTCGTTCTTGTTGGCCCGTGGCAATATTATCAAATCAAAAAGTGTCAAAACAAAAACTGGAAACTGTGAGATCTAGTCGCTTTTTATAACATCCTTCTTCAGTGAAGGGATAAATGCGATAAATTGGTAAAAAGACAAAGTCATAAAAATGGGCTTTAAGCCAAAACTCACTTTTCTATTTGTTCTTCATCATTAATTCCAACATCAGGACAATAGCCGGTGTCGCATGCAAAATTCCCGTCAAAAACCGAGCTAACTTCTTCAACGGGTATTATCTCAGTCTGTGCTCACATCGCACTAAATCTAAATTACAAGGGGACAAGTGGTGTTATTTTAATGAAGTAGTGTTTTTATTCAAGTGAGAAAACATCATAAGCTGAGTGGCTGAGCTGTGCAGCAAAGCTGGTGAAAAAGAACAATAAAAATGAATAAAATGAAAAATGGCATTTTGTACGTCTTTTTCCTTTTTAAATTCCTATTTAGTTGTTATCAAGCCATAGTTACCATGTAAATAGGGCTCTTAAATCTCGATTCTTGAAGTTTAATTAAAATAATTGCTGCGCAAGTGCGTAGGGGATGGACAATGAGTGTCATTCATTTACTGTGTAAAATCAAACGGTTTGTAATAGATGCTGCACGCCAAGTTATTTAGACATTACATTTTAGGAAAGTCGTAATTAGATTCTGTTATAATCCAAAGAGATTAGGTGTCAATTTTGATAACTGAATAGTGCTGCACGCCAAGTTATGTCCGGATTTTGGGATGATTTAGAGGCAACTGCAACTGTATGTTGGAAGTGGCAATGGGGTTAGTTGATTATGGCTGAAAAGTGGCCGAAAGCCAATTTGTGTAAAGTGTCAAAAATTTAGTGGTTTAAGATCACTGAAAAAATTCACTTTTGCTTTATTTAAGTAAATTAACTGAAAATAATTTATGTGTAGAGAAAATATTGCCTGATGTTGTGTTGCTTCATTAAACTTAGAATGGTTTGTTCAAGTTGCAGTTTTGTCAAAGACTAGAATTGCCACTGCAATTAATGGCGCTGTGAATCACTCGCAAAAGAGGTCTTTAGTGCAAACGAGGACATAAAGCACTGTAAAATCAGCTTGTGTGCCAATTTCCGGTTTCAGTGTTTTTCTTTATCCCTTCCTAATTCTCATATCATGTACCATTATTTAAAAAATTTTATTTATTTAAAAAAATATTTTTGTAAATTTATTTACGATACATTAGTTGTAAAATGTATACATTTGTTCCTAAGCTTAAAAGTCAAATTATTGAAATATATATATCCTTCATTTCCAATGATTTGAACATACAATAACACCTTTTCACTGGAAAGGACACCTGTCAAGGTTTATACACTAATATACCGAGAAAAGATATAAAAGTACAGGCAAGAAAAACATGTGAGACACCTTTTTATATCCCTAGCTGTCCTTTTGCTTTTATGTTGAGCTCTGAAACTTCAATTTCATTATAAAAAAAAAAGACGTAGTAAAATTTTTATCTCCCATCAGATGCTCTTTATGAATCTAAGTTGAAGGAAGAAACTTTGTGTATATAATAACGTTTATAGACTTTACACATCCCAGCTAACTCGAATGCAGCGCAACTTGAAAGAAGCATAAAACAATTTTTATTGCTTCAATTTTATTAACCCTAATTTAATTTTTTATAAAAATTATTTTTCTTGGTAATTGGAAAATGAAAGGCTGATGATATTATCAACAGCTGCTCCCGACGTGTCCACGACTGATTGTATGATGACCGTCGTGAAAAGTGATGAAATGTCCAAGTAAAGAGATGAGGAGGATTAATTTGCGGCGCATCTTTATGGGATTGCTTGGAATTCACGGATGATACTCAGAAAACCTGAGAGGAGAGAGGGATGCAAAGAAATAGAGAAACGCACAAGGGATATAACATTGAGCGCATCAGCTGATATTTTGCCCACGGTTTCGTATGATGCAACGTGCGTTCGTTGTTTATATACACATAATAGCAAAGAAAATCTTCTTATCGTGTAGAGGCCAGTTGTGATTAAAGCTTCTTATATGGTTCTGAATAAAAAACAGTTTGCTGTGGCGCAATAAAGCGGAAAAAGCCTCTTAAATCTGTTGGACATCCTGTGTTTACTGCTTAGTGAATCGTTTCTGATCATCCTAGATGTAATTACGCTATAATTACTGCCATTTTAAGTTTGGTAAGAGAAAAACTTTATTTTGAGTGATTATTTTTCATAATTTTTTTTCTTAAAAAGGGTGTTATTTTGAGAGTAAATTAGTTTGTGCATTATAATGAAAATTCTCTTGAAAAAGGTTCGAATGTATATAGATAAAAAAATCGATTAAAAACTTGGCAAACAAAATGCACAGTTCACACGAAATTCATGGACTCCTGCACAGCATGAACCAATTTAACCTAATTTTGTCCAATTTGTGTGAAATTTATAAAAGTTTCAACAATTTTTCTCTGGTTCACAGATATTTGGTAGGCAATTGTATATAATTTTACACAATTTATTGACCTTCCTGAGTTAAAGCAATATCAAATGCTATTTTTCAATAAAATTAACCAATAATGAATCAGCAAATAATTTCTACTAAATTTGTAGTTCTGACACACGTCAATTCGCAGAAAGAAATGATTCACTAAATAATAACACATTCCAGTTAATACGCCCGACAAATATTGGCCTTAAATTAAACGAAAATGTTTATTCAAACACGACGCTCACGTCCGAGTTTTAAGTAATGAGCGAACAGCTTTCGTCGGAACTTTCACCTCATCAATTCTCGCGGCTGATGAGCACATTTAACGCGAAAACAAAAGATAGCAATCAATTTCTGATTCACTTTCATTTTTTCTCTTCTTTAACAAAGATCTATGAACTTTAAATTAAAAATGCGGTTATCTCGCGGTGGGAAATAAATGGTCAGATTGCAAGAGCTGTCATTTCCTCACAACTATTGATTTTATCGTCCCAATCCCGTACTTTCAAAACATTTCATATGATCGAGTCTTCGGGCAATCAGTTCATTGAACCCTGTCAAACATACCAATGTCCCAAGACCCCCACATAACATAAACCATCACGAGACACGTTGCCTAACTTTGAAATGATAAGATATTACGGTACCTTGCCAAGTGAAAATAGCATTTTCCCCCCTCCAAATTGTAAGTCGATTTCCTCCTCAATGTGGAATTTATTCAAATTCCTTCCGATTAGATACAATCATTTCTGTTGGTTGTTTTTGCAAATCTAATCACAACTCACTTTTTATTATTCTTTCCCATCGTCTCTGGAAGTCTGGAAGCGCCGCAATGTCTGGACAGTGAGATATCAACGACACCAAAAAGTCGTACAAATATCGAGTTACGAGTCCGAAAAAAACAACCGAATTTTATATGTAATAAAAGCGTCAATTTTACGTGAATTTGTTGTATCAACGAGTTGTACTGTAGTTTATATTTTTTACATGTGCGCTAAATTCAAGTGTAGTTAAAATTTTTATTTCCTTTGGGCAGATGTTTCTTTGGGGCAATGGGCAGTAATAATTTTGGCGCCAATTGCTGCTAGAAGACCCATTAGAAAGTGAGAGGCAGAAAGATCTCGCACACTATCTCAGAGCTTCGTTCCTCGGTGGAGGTTAAAGATACCAATGCGGCACATGTGGTTACGTAAAACAATTTTTTTTTTTACCGCAGCTTAAAAACCTGACTCAAACTCTCGTTTTTACCCAAAAACCAAGAGAAAAAAATTACATGGTGACCAACTTGTAAATATAATTAAATACCGGTAACTCTTGTTTAATAGTTATGACTTGATTTTGCCAAAGACAAATTTTGAATACTATTAGAGTACGTCAATTTTTATTAGTTATGATATGATAACTTTAAAAATTAGACTTTTCGTATCTAATTGCCAGTTTCTACTTTCACCACTGCTCTGTGATGCACTTCGTAGTCTAGAGAACAGATGTTATCATCAACTTTTAGTAGATTTTACAAACATAACAAAAACCATCTTTCAACTCAAGCTCGAATTTATTTCTTATAGCGAGAAAATGGGTTAAATCCCCATTGGTCTCTGCCATCACACAAATTTATGAGACCATAGTGCGAACCAATCAATAGATGTCAAGTGCTGTTGGTAGCGAAGTCAGCTACTACCGCGTTAACATTTGACAATCCTAAAGAAAATTAATTTAACTAATTTTCCAACAGGTGCAAAACTGAGATAAAATTAGATCACACTTATTGTGGTTTACAATAAGCAATGTACAAACACACAGTAAAAAAAATAACAAAATCAACAACAAACATTTTGATCCAATTTATGGCAACCGATAATTCCCCAGCGAGCGTTTCAGCTCACGTTTTAAAATTTTTTTTATCGTTCCCAAATCATGAGATGTTTCGAGTATTGCCAGAAACTTTTGTCAGTTTTGCACGCGCCGGAAAAGGTTTTCTATAGTGTTGTGACAAGAATGTGCAGTTGCTGACTTATCTCTGCTCAACAACAAAAAAAAAAAAAAAAAAAACTCTACAAAAAATCAAACCGAAATCCCGAAGTGGCTTTAACCATTAAATTTCTACCGCTGGGTAATTAATACACGGCTTAAGGGACTAACAACAAAAAAAAATATTTTTTTTATTGTTTTCAGCTGCGATTAACATGAGGGTATAAAAGAAGACACAACTCACAACATTAATGCGAAATCAATAAATGTTACACTCATCCTGCGTTTTTACGATTCTTTTATAATGACTATAATAACGTAGAGCTTTATCATATGCTATAAATAACAAGAATTGTTGTTCACATTTCATCAAAAATTTGCAACATTTAAAATTAACAGAAAAAACGTAATTCTGGGAACAACGCCGTGAGTAAACAAACACTTACCTTGTTTAAAAAATTACTTTCCCAGAAACAAACAAGTTCAAAACTTCTAAATCCCTAATTTACTACGTTTGTTTACCCTTTAAAAACACATGATGAAGCAATTGACTATTAATGACCAACTTGTACCAGCAACCCCTTGCAAAACCTTTCCCTTTAAGCTAAACAAACCGCCAGTTTTTATTCACTGATTAATTAAACATAAAAATCCCCATTGATTTGTTTGCAAATAAAACTTCATTTAAGAAGTTTGTTTGCGTTTATTTTTTCTGCTTTGTAAATGTTTCCTTTCAGTGTGTATACAAAACAAGCAATCTTGTAAATGTGCTGCAGTGCAGTTCAATAACTAAATCCTTTTAGATTTCCTGTTTGCTGCACAAAGTGTATATCCACACCCATTGTTTGCCACTGAAAAAGTTGTGCAAAATAAAATAATGTGTGAAGGAAACTAGAAAGGAAGTGTGCCTAATTTAAATGATGCAATTTGTTTAATGACTAATGAGTGAAAATTCAGAATAAAATAATAATAATAACAATAACAATAATAATAATAATAATAATAATAACAAAATAAAAAAATAAAATATAAAAGGTACAGAATATTGCAATAAATTTGGCAAGATAAAGTTCGCTGCGGTTCATATATTGAAAAAGTAATTGTATTATAGATTTTCCTCAACAGCAGGCAAAAGTGCATGGCTCATTCGATATTAGGACAAAAATAAATCATTGACTAAAACTTGAAAGCTTTAAGCTAGTTATGTGCATAAATCACAATTTTTATACTGACTTGTGAGAATTACGTTTAAAAGTGACGTCACTGTTTTTTCTGTGATTATTTTATAAGGAAAAAATAGTTCACTTTTATGTTTTTCAGTTTTACAACTTTGGTATTAAATCAGAATTTGATGAAACTGCACTTTTGCAAAATATTTACATTTTTTTTCAGAGTAATTGTGAAAGTGGTTTAAAGTTTAATTAAAGTTGATATTATTAAAGGGAATACGAGCGGTTACTAAATAGTTTATGAAGTTTAAACTAATTTGCTATGGCTACACGAAGCATTTAAATAATTAATTCACGTCTTTTGGATTGTTTTTGTGGTAAAGTGGATTATACTTAGCGATAAGATGCATCTTTAGCTAAATAACTCTTTGCTTAAATAAACATCAATTTGGCCTTAGTACTTTTGTTAAGTAAACCATGTTTGCACTGAGAATGTTGTTGTTTTCTAGTAACGTGAGAAGCAAATTGATGTATATATTCTACTTTGTTTACCGAAAATAAAGCACAGCATCGAATATCAATCTGATGACGTATTTTTAAATCCAGAAAAAATATTTTTCAAGAAATGCAAGTGGGCGTTTCTGTATTTAAAAAAATATAATTTCAGTGGCATGTCTGTCAAATTGAATCTCGTTCGGTTTTAATCATTGGTCCACAAAACTAAAACCCCCAGAATGCTGCCTTTGACGTTTTCTATTGATTCCTACAGAAATTTCAATTTGCACGTCTGTAGATGTCAAAAAAGTTTCATTTGTATTTTTCGCTATTGAAAAATACACAATGATTTCAGATAAATAAAATCTCAAACTTATTTCTTCAATCAACATCAATATAAATTCAATAATGGCATTCAATATCTTAGTTTTTAAAGTTTTTGTGGTTTTTATAAATTAATTTTGTTTTCATTTGTGTACCATATTAAAAACTAGTGTAAAAAAACCACAAAATTCTCTGTTTGTAGCGGCCAAATAACATCAAAAATCAATGTTTTTAATCTAAACGTTGTTATTTTGTGTTGGTTATGAAATTACATTGTTGACGTTTATTGAAAACGTTTTTCACAAAATATTGACAATCCGAGAAATATCCTTGAAATACCCTTGAACTGCAAGCGAATTCAGAATCCAAAATTCAGCGAATTTCTACGAATTCAGACTCCAAATACACAGTTTTGAGTTATGACTTATAATTTCAATGCAAACTCCATTCTCAAACAGCTTTAAGCAATTCTTATAGGAAAAACCCCTTCAATTAAAGATTGAGTCTTTGCAAAGCACGCATCGCTTTTGCTATTGAAACTTTGATACATATAAAGAAAAAAGAATTCGCACTGACAATTTTCTACAACCTTCAAAAAAACCACATTAAAAGAAGCATTTTCTCTGCTCCTCTGAGGCTCTAAAGTGACAAGTGACCATGACACTCATGCAGGTCAAAAGGAGAGTAAAAGTCTTTGAAAAAATTGACGTTTGAATGTCACATGCCTAGTTACGTGTTTACATTTTTATTGATAAAGAGATAAAAAATCACGATCACATGACGCGTCCCATTTAAATAGCAAAAAAATCATAGAATTCAACCATTAATTGCGTTTGACATTTCTTTTCGCAACTGAATATTGCCTAACTCCCATAAGTGCCCTCAGAATAAATAAATAAATAAAAAAATATAAATAAACTTTTTACTTATTTTTCCAGCAAAATGAAATGTGATGATTTGTCAACTTGTCTAGTTCTGAAAGGTTTCACTGTTTATACTGCCCTTTTTACCCCTTTGCACACTCGAAAACTTGGCTCTCTGATCGTTAACAGCCTTCCTTTCGGCTGAATATTGACTCTGGTTAATGCTGCGTGTGTCACACGAGAAACTAAAAACTCCCCCTTAAAGTTTGTGGTTTGCTTCACTGTCTTGCATCTTGTTTCTGCTGAAAAAACAACGTGATGAAAACAAATTCCCCTTGCTGGGCTCCTGGGATTACACATCAGTACCAAACCAAAAAAAACACGAGGAAAAATGATAAATTAATTAGTAAGTTGCGCCATTGTTGTTACTGCTTTCTTTAATTTCCTGCATCAATTTCTAAGAAAATTAATTTCAACGTGCGGCAAACATTATTAATTTTTCTTGCGTTTATAGTAAGGTTGTTCACCTTCAGCAAACTATGTAATAAAATGTTGCTTCTGCTTCTGCTGCTACCATAATTAAAACACTGTCGCCCGTAACTCGAAATCCACTTGTTTATTCTGTTTAGCAATCCATACTTATAGATATACTACATACTAGTACAACCTTAAAATATAATTCTCGAAATGTATATAATTACATAAATGACGATTTAATTCATTTAACGAAACGTAATTAGGAATAGCATTAAAGTACACCGCCACACCTCCCGAATAAATGCACGTGTATCATAATAATGTATCAATTTCATTATTATTTAATTTCCTGACTGAATTTTACTACAGTATTTAATTTTAGTTTTTAGTCCAACTTTTATGTAAGTTGGGCACTAGTACCTGTCCGATCAACAGCGAGAAAAGTAATCTAACAAAACCAAACAGTGTTTTAATTTAATTTACTCCGATAGATACTGTCCAATACTTTCAGTATTTTCAGAAAAAAAAATCTAAAAACAGATGTTACAGCCTCAGTTTTCTCCCAACTGGGTCTGAACTCTGAAATATTAAAAGAAAATAATATTCGATAATAAAAAAGTGATTTCATTTCACTTAAGAGCCTTACTTCTTCGACAAGTGATGTCTATGAAATGAAAAAAATAATTTCATCTTCAACCAGCTTAATATTAACGGATCACACCCGCAAGACAACTTAACCGAAACATAATTATTACCCCTCACCCGAGGAATTTGCAGCTGTCAGACGTGAAGATCATGAATTTTTAATAACTAACGACAATGTTCTTCCCGATAGCGTCTGAAAGAAGGGAAAAAACCCCAGTATTTTATCATTCTTCAAGTGCAATAAAAAAGCAAGCTTTAAAATATCACTTCCGGTTGCGCTGGGAACTTAAATTTTAAAAATCTCTTATTAATATTCATTAAGTTGCGGCTTTGAATATTTTAACGCTAAATCCAACCGGAAGTCCAGTTTAGCCCTTTTGAGATGCATTGCAGAGAAAAACCAATGTGTGCAACCCCCAAACCAACACACGGTAGAAATAAAGGATTTAACTGGTAGAAAAAGGTTATTACGATGACGTAAAACTGAGTGGATTTTTCTGTTCTTGCAGGTAATGCGAGGCAATATTTCATAGTGAGTTGTGCAATAAAAAAGACTTTAAAAACGACACCTTTTTTTTCTTTTTCTCTCCCTCTCTCTTTTCCTTCATTCCATCAAGAGAAAGCTCTCTGCCTGCTCGTAACGGTCATTTTCATCTTACAGGGCGGGTCAATCAAAATAGATGGAAGGCCAAGCTGTCCTATTGCGCTAATTAAATTCTAACCTTTCAACGCCTCTCTTCCCTTGGGCTGTTAATTTCTTTACACTAACACTTTTTACTACTGTACTTAACTGTTAGGCTTATTTTTTAATCTTTCTACAAAAAATTACACAACTTTTAGTTCAATTTATCTGGCATTTTAGCCTTTAAAAAAATTATAAACGACATTAAACTTCACAACATACGTTCGTTATTGTCCAGATAGCAATAAAAATCAAATAAAGTCGAGGAAATTGAATTAACCCGTGTTTATTTACATATGAGATGCATTTAAACAAGGTTAATGCAAACTTAAAATTGAGTTATCCAGTTTAAAAACAAATCACTGATTTAAATCAATCAATTGTCCAGGTAATGTCGAAAGCGAGTGACAAAACGATGGGCAAACATAATTACGGCAAGAGCAAATACTAAAGTCGCGAATCATTTCAATGAAAATGCAGGGAATTTGTCGATCAAAATCTTTTTAAATTGAAGAGAACAAAAGCAAGCAAGTGAAATTCAAAAGCCGATGTAATTTGCATGGTATTAAATTGCATGTACGCGTGAATGACGAGAAAAATTTTTTTCTGTAGAAACTCGTGATTCCTCCGTTGAATCTCTTCGTTCCTTTTAGTCACATTAAGTTCACTTTAAATTATTCAAAGTTGCAGTTGATTCCAACTTAAATAATCTGAGCAATGAATAGAGTCATTGGAGCTAATAATTACCAGCGAGAAAATCTCTTCTTTTCGATCACTTGTCATTGCCAGAATAAGCCTTTTGCTCTTTGAAGTTTCAACCAGCTGCTCTTTGTCATATTTTTTTTAAACTCCCTACTCAAGAGCCAAATAAAGTATAAAAAAATTTTTCTTGGAATTTTGCCTTGACTTAAGACATTTCTTATTGAAGTAATAGTTTTTCTTTTATGGCATTATTCTCTTAAATTAATTAAAGATGATTTAATTTTACAGTGTAATTTTTAAAAATTGTTACTATATTTTATCTTTTTTGAAAAAGTTGGAAAAGTTTGTTATTAGTGGATAGTGTTGTAGCGTCGCAAAGACGTGGATTTTACGGCTTTGTTGTTGAATAGGAGAAATTATATCGTAAATTCGTGTTGAAGTACAAGTCACGTCGAATAGTTATTGGGTATGCACAACTGCGAACGGAACTCCAGAAATGAATGTGTGCTAACATCCCATGGCAGGAGGTCTCTGCTCGCAAACCGGAAGAAGTTAGACGCAGCATCCATTTCTCTCGATACGCCATTCAGTTTTATTCAACTATAGGGATCACGTCGCAGGACAACATTTACATACCGTAATGTAACGCGTTGGCTGAGTAAAAAGTTGGATAAAATAATTTTTTTTTCGTTTATCTAATTAACGTGTTTGGAAAGTGAAAACTGAAAATGCCTGTGGAATATCTAATTTTTTTAAAGCTCTTTGGAAAAATAATGAAAATTGTCATCGTTGTATAAAAAATTTAATTAGCGGTACCGTTAAACGAAACTAAATATAATCTCAGATTATAAAGTCACACCGTTCAAGGATTCTTAATCTTGGGGTATTAGCGAAAAGTTGCCAGTGCGAAAACCATTATTTATTCACGCCACAAGCGTGGAAAAGTGGCACCACAGGCTTCAATAATTTCGCAACTTGCAGTTATTTTCCTCGGCGGTTGCGTGCATTAACTGTCTAAGTGAACAGTTCATTGCATTTTCCCCCTTGTTGCCCTCGACAAACAGCTGTATCGGAAGGGATTATTGTCATTGTCTTACAAAGGTGATTTTTGCTTTGAAAGATGCGATGTCGCTTGCTATCAGTGAAACGAATGATTTTCTTTCCTCTACAGTTGTTCTGTAATCTAATCCTCGAGAATTCTATCGTTCGTGCAATGTCGGATGTATAAAAATCCAGATGTCAGTTTCACTGGAGTGTAACATACGGCTTGTATGTTTACTTTATATATTTATTACCGAATTATCGTTCATGTCTGCTTGCTCAGTCAGCTCGAGTTTTGCTGGGAAAGTACTAAATTCATGCAATTCATTTTTGTTTCTTCAAAAAATTTACATTTTTGTATTTTGCTAATTCCATACGTTGATTAGATTAGTTAGTTATAATTAGATTTAACCATGTTTTATGTGATGAACTTAAAATATCATAAATTTTAATTTTTTTCCCACAATTTTCAGATTTTTAATTTAAAAACAAGACAGAAAAAAAATCTAAAATTTAATGTCAAGAGGAAAGAAAAAACTGCTACGTAAGAGAAATTTATCTCGTTACAGCTAAAAATTTAAATATTTAATGTAAATTTGAGAGATTCTTGCACGAAGAGCAAAAACTTTTATTTCAACCTAAAAAAAAAAAGATAACCTACTTATAACGCTTACAGAAAAAGCAAAACCTAAGGGCCCAACATAACTCAACATTTTCACATCTCAAGTTTTCATTTGAAGCCAAAATTTAACTTTGATAACCTAAAGTAGAATTTATTTCCATATCAAACATCTCTCATTCAATTTCCTCACTCCACTACTTCACCCCATCTCAAAAAAAAAAAAAAAAAAATTAAAATTCCACAATTCCGTCGCACTTCTCAGCAGCAGTGAAAATGAAATTGTTCACAATACTGTAAAGATTAACACATGGAGACTAATTCCGGCCATACTTTCCGCTCCACTTACAGTCAGTCGTTGCAAACAGATAAGACCTCATTTTATTCGAAATTGCCAGATACTCCAGCTCTAGAATACTTTTTAATATATTTTATCCATACAGTCCTCTAACTTTATTACTTTCGCACGCAGCGAGTGACAACTAGTTAACATAAATTAATTCTCACTTCGTGTAGTCCACATAAACTGTAATCATCCTTAGTGTCGGCTTGTTTTGAAGTACGGTAACTAAAAAAGTATCATGTTTAATTTTAAATTAGCAAGTAAAGTTTAGATTCCACCAAGCGGTAGTTACCAACAATGCAAATTGTAAATCAATTAATGGAATTTTTCATCATTTCCGAGTCTCGTAAGATTGTTGTTACAAATTATTCTAAAATTGTTTTTAGGTAATAATAATAATAATAATAATATTATAAACAATTTTATCTCAACTTTAGATTTGTTTACTCTATGTACAATCGATTTTATTCAATTTTTAACAACAAAATTTCTCTCTTGTATGCAAGTATTTTTTCATACCATACTTTTATTCAATAAGCTGTAACCTGAGTACTGACTCCCCGTACAGAATGGCATTTTTGATGGTCAATTTGTCATATTTATGATATTTCATTTGCTCGACTTTAGTTTTACAACGCCATTACAAAATACGAAAAAAAAATACATATAAAAAAAATCTACCTGCAAAACTGCAGGTAGCCACACCATCGATCAAGGTATTCCTTAATTAAGCCAATATACTGTACATTCGAGTTTGTTAAGCCTTTAGAAGCCAATCAAAATTACCGTACATAAAATGCAAACAGGAAATGAAATGACCTCTAGTCATCGATAACCAACGCTAGAATAAAAAAAATTATAAAATCGTTTGTTTTGTTTACCGACTAACATGTCGCAAACCCTTTAAAAAGCAGTCATGTTGTTATTTTTTTTATCTTCAACTTTCCTTCTCTACCCGTTAGGCCGTTATTAAATTTTTTCAGACTGGAATTCCACGCAATTGGACCACGTGGAAATTGTATTTAGAGGGGAGACAGAGGCACGTGTTGTGTTTGCCGGATAAAATCGGGCAAAACATCTGCGGTGTTGTATTGTGAGAGAAATTTCCTAGCTTGATGACGTCTACTTGTATAACAAGCGCACGACATTTTTTTCTATTTTTCTTTCTTAGCACTGGCAACCAGCTGTTTCAAAAAAAGAAAAGGAAAAAAAAAAAAAAAGAAAGAAAAAGAATTGTCACGTATACACACACACCTTGATAAATTTTATGTTGTTTCTGTTTGAGGACTTTTTCTGAAAATTCAGCGTCGTAAAAGCGGACTCAAACAGTAAAATTGAAAATTGTGTTTCTATTGCACGATGTTGACTGGTCGTGCTTGAAAACGCAAAACACTAGACATGACATTTCAATGTGTAGCAAAATGGGAGGTTGATAGTAAAAGTAAATAGTGAGTTGAACACGGTTTTACGGTCCAATAATCCCATCGTGTCCTCACACGTGTCAATTTACTTCCTGTTCCTTCTTACAACTATTTCGTGCGTTATTTGTATTGATTTGTCTAAAGTGTTCTGTAATTCTTTTGATTTTTTAACAAAAGACCAAAATTAAGGTACCGGTAATCAAATCCCATTTCACAACATGGAAGACAGAAATTGGATAACTTCTGTTGGAACAGAACACTTGGGAAGTGGGAACAAACTCCTCGCAGCATTGAAAATGCATTTCGTGCAAGTAAAGTGCACCTACAACGAACGTTAAAAGAAATGCAAATGATACAGTATCTCATAACCACGATGCGTCCATGAGGCAAGTGGGGATTTCGCGTGAGTTTAGACATTTTGAAATGTTTCACTCACAAAAAGCATACGGTTCGTTCGCGAGTGGATACTTGATCATTTTTTTAAATTTAAGGTGAAAACAGGAAGTGATCTGGACCTGTTATTCTTTCATTTTAAAACAGGAAATTTAAAATCGCGTGAATAATTTATCCCTAAACTTGGAAATTTTCGGATGACAAGGTTTGACAATAAAATCGACAAAATATTCATGAAACTCAAGCGAAATTTGATAAAAATTGACTACCCGTAAAACGTCGCAAACAATGAATAAAATAAACCTCATTAGCATTGCAGTGCAAACAAAATTTAAAATTACATCATGTAGATGTAGAGCATGACGTTTTTTTACATTATCAGCTAAAAGATCACGTTCAGCAGCTGTCACGTATGATTGATTCGCCACTCGGAGTGAAATGAGTCCAACAGCAGAAACGAGAGAAAAAAAAAAGCAGCGGATTTCGCCCACCACTTGCACTTCTTAAAATTATTTATACGATCCGGCAAAGGAAATTTTTATTTCAAATTTGCCCACCAAACTTGGAGTGAAATTCTCGAGTGTGAGTGACGGGATCCATTTCCAACATACCTTTGCATTCCCTCGGTCGTCATAAAGAAAGCTCGCTTTCACTTGTTCGCTCTTTAAAATCCCCTCACATCGATTCCACAATGTTTTCCTAAGACAAATTTCTCTTAAAACATTTCTCTAAAACCCAACTTATCTCCTTTTGCAGTAATCAAATCGAAATAGCTGCGAAACTGCACTGAATTAGACATTCCAGCGAAACAAACTTGCTCCGAACTGACAGAAACATTTTTCCATTACTCTGACATCAAATTGCGACTTGACGCAATGACGTCATTCGAGAGAATGTGCAACGTGCCTACATCATCCTCTCGAGGATTATTACTCTCAAATACTGTATAATTCCCATTTAGCTTCGACAAGATGAGGGAAACTTTTATTCATTGTTTTTTTTTTTTTTTTTTTTTTTTTTTTTTTTTTTTTTTTACGATTTAAAGTGCATTTTTACAATATTTTTCGTTTAAATAACAATATGTGAGATTGAAAAGCAGATTTAGTTGAGAAAAAATGTAAATAATGTGTTTTATCTTTTGAAAAACAAACTTGAATGGTTTTTGAGTAAACTGCTCCTTGATCTAGCATCAAATGTAATATAGACAGTAAATCAAACGAAAACTCAATTTTCTGCACATAAATCCCATCTACGCCGGGTTTTATCTTGAACAAACATGTTATACTAACATTATCTGATTTTTACTAAGAATTTTCTACTCGTGTTTGTTGTTTTGAATGAATAGGAATTATTTATGATTGTGTATTTGTTAAATAAATGATGTAGTTAATAGTAAATGCCACTGCATTAAATTAAAATAAGTAAAAAAATAAAATAAACGTAATATGTGATGTGTTGTTGTTATCGTGCCTTTTGGAGTGTATGGTTTATAAACAAACTTTACACTTCACTCAGCAACTCATTAACTAGAGGTGGTGATGATGATGCGAAGGACTTGACAACTTGACACAGTGCCATTTTTGTGTCACTGAAAACGACTGTTGGTTTGCAATGCCGTCACTCAGTCTAGGTAGTGGTAACCCAATACTTCCGAATAAGTGATTCTGACATCTTGGACAAACTGACATTACTTTAAATTTTTAATTTAAATTTTATTTTTAGTTGCGATAACTGATTTCATGTTTAATTTATAATTTCATGTCTAAAAACATTAAAATTGTGTTAAAACTGGGAAAATCGCTATAAATTTCTAACGACTTTAAACTCAAATCAATCACCCGATATTAAAATATAATACCATTACCTATGCCTAGTTCACACTTGAACCACTTTTCTACATAACCTCCAAAGTTTCAGAAACTCTGGCGTTTACACTTGTTCAGGTTTTCTACAAGTCGGAACAAAATGGCGGATCTTCTAC
>JAQFZP010000216.1:0-47076 GCA_034695745.1 Geophilus truncorum | reverse complement strand
TTTTTAAAAATTCAACCGGATGTGCCGCTTTAAGTTGAAAATGTGATTTAATTCGACTAAACTTAGGTTTAAATTTAGAGAGATCATCTTTAGTACTTAAATATAAACCGGTAATAAATATTTTACGTTCGATTAAAAAACACTTCCGGTTTCTTTAAAATTCCTAAATACGATTTAAAATTTTCCAAAATTCAACCAAATATGGCAGCAATTCTTATCTTAAAAACAAAACCTTAAAAACAATTCTTAATAAAGTAAAATTTACATAAATATCTTGTTTTCCCTCCTCTGCGATGAAGACTAATAGTGAAACTTGTTAAAGTCATGCTGATTCGAATATAGTCCTATCAGTCTCAGTCAGTTTTCTTTCGTTTCTGTTTCTTTACACGCTTTGGCTCTTGTTAAACTCAGTTTTTAAAAAAATAAAACATTTTGCGAAAACTAAGTTAAACTTAAATTTAATTTGCAAGGTTAGGTAACTGTTAAACTTATCTCTATAAATACAGTCTAACATTACCTATCATGCAATAACAGCCTACTTTGGCCGCAAATAACGTAACATTAACAAACACAGCTGAACATCATTATTTCCCCTCCCTCCCCCCCCGAAACACCAAACTTCAATACAAGTCATAACCAAACTTTTAAAATCACAACACCAATATCTTTAATGAAAAAAATAATTATTACTAAAACATTACTGCAATTATTGGTCAATAAAGTAAAGGTGCTAAACCACATGCCATATCGTTGTAGAAAATTAACCACACTCGTAGAAATCCTGAGATACATTATCTTTCTGAAAGTCTACAGACTCTGGTTATAACCTTAGCCGCAAAACTAGGTAGCAATATACCATATATTTAAATTTAAATATAATATAAAATAAAAATAAAAGCCTACCAACTTCCCAACCTTTCGCGCCTTCGGCTTGGATTTTTATTTACTACAATAATAAATTGCTATGATATAACTGTCACAACTGTCACAACAAAAGTGCATTAGGTTTTTATTTTTAAATCCAATAGCATATCGTTTATTGTTTTAAATCTTTTTTTTCTGTATACTAGTTTTAATTTGTACTACTTTAAAGATAAGTATATTGTAATTGGTTTATTTAGTGATGAATCTATTAATACATTGTAAGTTATAAAAGTACATTTTATTTCGATTATTACTGACTTGTGAAAATTAAAATAAATTTCTATAATAATTTTCACTATCGCCATCTAGTGAGAATCGAGACCAAGTTCCATGCTTACACTTCTTCCTACAGATGACACTACCAGCGACGGGCAATAAATAAAATCTGTGAAAATATATAATTATCAAAGGTCAACAACTAAAAAAGAATAAACAGAAAAAAAACCGAGAAACAATGAAAATTACTAACCATTTGTACAGAAAAACTGCTGCCACCTGGCAGCAAGATTGAGAATCAACCTATTGATTATCTGATACTCTGTTAAACTACGTTTACATGACAGAAGTACCTCTAGTGCATTTAATAATTTGTTGGATTATGGTTTCAACAGTGTAACCAATATAGTATTGAATCCACTATTGTCCTTGTTAAAATTGGTCATTGTTAAAATGGGATACAAACAAATACACTTCAACTTTGCCTTATGTACATGTACAAAATGTTTCGGTTTCGATGTTTCGATTTTAAGAATTTATTAAACTGGCAGTGGCAGTTTATTAAATTCCAAAAAAAATGATAAATATTATCTATTACCTCATATTTAAAAAAAAAAAATCTAATTTGAAATTTTAGAAACTGATATTTACTCACACAGCTGTGAACGGTAACGCCACCTTGTGCTAAATGGTTCAACTACAATCCTAAGCTTCCGAATCGAGAGATGGAGCCACAATATAAGGATACATCACAATCAAACTTCTGGATCGAAATACGAAAATAATCAAAATCCATGATTTCATCACAAAATTCGACACTATGATAAAGCTATTGGATAACTCGGAAACAAACAATATACCATAATACCATATTAAAATTGTAATTTAAAATCAAATTTAAAAAATAACTATGTAAATTATTTTTTTAAATCAAAAATAATAATCATTTGCTATTTCACCTGTAGATATAAACAAAATCGAAACTTCATAATTACCTCATTCAAATCTTTACTTCATTAAGACCATAATTAGCATCTCATTACGAAAACAAATGTTAGCAAACGAGTGCAACGTGGATCAATGGCACACAGATGAAAGTTTTGAGACCAGTCTTATCTCTTGCGCGTCTCTTTACCTGTTTATATCTCGCCACGAGTATACTCTACGGATTTGCGACAAATTTGCATGCGCCTCATCGCACTTATTCTAGAAAAATAAATAAATCTCTAAACAATTTAACATCGAAACGTTTTTAAATTTCAAACCTCTGCACCCAAAACTAAAAGGATGATTTTTAGTTGGCAAAGAAGTTTCTCCGGATCAATTTCGTTCAAGGCGACGCTCAGCTGGACAAGCGAGTCTTGCTCTACATTAAAATACGACAGAAACTCCTGCTGGGCAAACTTAATCTTCACCGAGTCTTGACATGAGCTTGACGCGTGCCGCCTCCTTAAACTTAGATTGCATTCAAACACATCAAATCGATTATAAATCTCTTCATCGTCGACTGCAAAAAAAAAAAAAAATGAATAAATAAATTTTCAAAACCCCAAAAAAATTATTCAATAACAAAATAAAATGTTGATCATTATTTTACGGGAAAGTGCAGCAACAAGACGCTACCGTGGTTCATTGACAGCAAGTGGGAAATTGGGTTTGACGTTAAAAGCGAAATTGAAAATGAAGCGTTCTAAACAGTTATATCGGCCCATTTGATCGCTATCGGTGCAACAAATCTATTTTTATCCGCTCAAATCTTTAGCTGGCGCGAGATAAATTTGATGCACTCTAATGGATTTTAAACGGTCGCTGGATCCGGCACAAATAAATAAATATGAATCGAGCATTTGTTCAAATTAACTATGCATTTGCCTCTCGCGATGCTTTATCTGACCGGACTAAATAATCCCGTACAATTCAGATAATGCTCGATAATTAAATCTTCACGCTCTCTTGAACGAATGCATCAAGCCATCCAAATTTCTCACTTGGTTTGTTGCCAAAGTAATAAACGCAAAAAAGAAAAAATGGAGAGCGAGATGAAGAGAGAGAGAGAGAGAGAGAGAGCGAGAGAGAGCGAGAAGACTCGGTGCAGCAAAGCAAGCAAGAGTTTGGAATTTTCGCAATTGAATCTTGCCAAGCTGGTACATCTGTGTTTGCAGCAGCTTCATTAGTTCTGATTTACTACCACGGGGCACGTATGCAGCAATAATTTGAACTGCAACTTCCCACACGACTTGCCAGGTCAGATGCAATATGCCTATCCCGTCCTGCGGGCAAACATCACATTCGTTCGATTTATGTCATTCCCTCGTCAATGAACTGTGCAATTAACTACATTTTCAAAGCATCGCTACGATAAGAGAAAATTTCAAAATTTCAAAATTTCGAAATTTCGAAATTTGTTCATTGGTCAAGTGCGAGTTGGACCAAAATTAAAAATTCCCAGCGACCTGTTCGTCAAAGGCATAAAGAGTGTGAAAACTCTTAGTTATTTGGTTGTTTTTACTACCTCGATTTCTTCCTACCACAGTTCAACGGAGCAGTATTGATCCTTCCCTTCTTTGCTTTGCTTTTATTTCAAGTGTGTACCATACCAACGCCTTTTATGACTTCGAAGAAGATTTCTCCCTTGCCGCTATTTCGCCAACGACTTTCTCTCCGAGGTGCATGCTTCGTCTATAGTCGGCACAGCTAACTATTTCCAAGCTCAACAGACACACCAAACCTAGGAAAAAACATAAAAAGTCATAAAATAAAATAAAGAAAAACAAAAGCAAGAGAGGGGGGGGGGGGGAAATACTCGAGTGACGCCGCACTTAATGTTGATTCCCATGCAAATTATTTTTTTCTCTTGTTTATTCCCTCGACGATTCAATTCGAGTGATAATTAAAGTCAACTTGGCATTGCAGTCACGTTGTCGGAGCTCATTGCATGATTTTTCCACGAGCTTTTCTGTCACTTGGCTGCCACAGCGTACACAATTCATCGCTCGAGGTGCATCAAAGCCGAAGAATAAATCGATATTATCCCCAACAACAAACCCTCTTTGGGAAAATTCTTTTCACATCCAATAACGGGCGACAAAGCACGAGGTAAACGGACATTTTACAAATGTTCACCGGAAGACGCTAGACCACATCTGTGAAAACAGAAAAAAAAATATCCTTCACCTCCATCACGAACCCCCCCTTAAAGAATGGCAAGCAGTAAACGTCATTTGCATATTGTTTATGTGTGCAGTGGGCATAAGCCATGAATATGTCAATGAAGCAGCTACAACAACAGTTTTGAATAAAAACTTGCGCACGTTGCAAAATATGCAACGCTTGTCAAAACACTGTTTTCAATTCTATAAACACAACGCGAAATGAACTTACCAACCGAGATAAAACTTTCCCGGCTAATTACAACCAGAAAAGAAAATGTAATCGTGCGGCTAGGGCTAATACTAATCCGGAATGGGGGCAGCTAACCCTATTAAATGGTACTTATCTCTGATGACAACTGTCCTAAATACGGGCACTGCAGTTTAATTTGATTTCACAAATGACTCTGAGCTCGATGAATCAATCGCAACGACCGAGTTTGAATGACGAGCAATAAAATCCAGACTTTGTAGACTTTGTAGACTTTTGAGGCTCCCTTCTGTTTTTTTTCTCCCCTTTAAATAAATAAATAAAAAATGATTAGTGTCAGTTACTGTTCTTTTCGGTGACAGAAACAAGTCCATCCTCGTTAGCAATCTAATATCAGTGCGAGTAATTGGTGGCACAAGCGTCTGTTGATTTGTAGAGATTAAAGCCACTGCTTGCGTGCCCTAGCGTCACAATTCTTTTACATCGCAATAAAAAGAAAATTAAATTGGACACCAAGTCAAGAGACTACATAAAAATTTTATCTCTTCGAGCCTTCAAAAACAAAAATAGATAGCAAAATTGACTTACCCATCCTTACATTTCCCAATATTCCTTTCCTTTTTTTATTTTGCACTTTTATTTTCCGCTAAATCGATGTCTAGTCACTTCAATTTCAGTTTTATCGATCTTCTATTAAAGCTACCTTAAGTATTTCTTAGTAAAAAGATTGACTGATGATTGCTGTTCAAATTTAACGGTGCAAAATGTTGCTTACACTACCAGGAAATTGTCGTAAAATTTCCTTTTCTTCACTCTGAGCATCCTAGAAGAAATTAATTATTAATACTTGATATCATTTACAATGCATTCTTTAAGATTTCTATTTTTTTTTTTTTTTTGGAGTCTAAATTTAAAATTCTCTACTTCTCATTGTTTCCATATCTCGAAGGATGAAGTAAAAAAAAAAATTGGAAACTCCCAAATCAATAAAATTAGATGCCGTGACGACTCGAGATATTTCATCATTTCTTCTTTGGAGTTACTGATAAAGAAAAAAAAAAAGATTGACAGTTTAATCTAATCGTACGCTATATTGGATCGGGCTGTCTGGCTCGGTTGCAATGTTTGAATTTTGCTAATATCTTTTCTTGCCAGTTGTAGCGTGAGATTGTGTATAAGCCGTGTGCATAAGAAGTTCGACATCCAATAAATCCCGCAGTTCCTTTTTCGTCGAAATAGAAGATCCCGTCGCTCGAAAATTGGTCTCCAGAGAAGCCAACACATAGGGTCGAGAACGAGCTAAACTCCATTAAATGACATTAAAAGAAGTGCGTAAAAAGAAGAGAAAATATATCTATAATAAAGAAGGTAAAATAAAAGGAGAGGAATTTTTCTCTTTCCCTTTTGTCAGTTTCTTCCTCGTTACACGAGTTCCTCACTCGAGCACAAATAATTACCCACCTAAAGAAAGAAAAAATTACTTCGGTAATTTACAAAAAAGAAATTATTACAAAAAAATTGTGAGGGGAAAAAAAAATTTAATGGGAAGTGATTCTATTCATTACACATTACAGGCATTATTAAAAAAAAGTCCCCCACTTTTAATGACCTCACATAAATAATCCGTGGTTAGCAGAGTTGTTGACGCCATAACGAATATTTCACAAAGTCAGCGACTTTTCCTCTTAATAAAAAATGGGAAGATAAAACCACCCATTAAGTTGGTTGAAGTGAAATGTCATATTTCATCGAAACCAATGTGCAATCTGTACTTCTATTTCATAACTGTCAACATTATGCGCTACATCTCGAATTACCAGAATGAAACCGCGATACAGAACTTCTCTTTTATTGTTAAACCGATCCACAGAGACGATAACGAAGAAAATAAAGTTTGCACCAACTTTTCATCAGCTAAGCGGCTGAAATTCATTACGCCTTATAACTGATTTTAAATTCAAAACAGCCATTAAAAATTAACCTTATCTCGCACGTTTCCTCAGCGAAAAGAAATTCGTGGCGACAAGCATTAATAGTTTATCGGTTAAATTAGGCTAAGAGCAAATGGTCACTTACACTCATTACTACGACTTTTGGACGCTAAATAAACGTCTAATAAAAATCTAAATTAAATTTTTAAGTTTACCAAACCTCAAGAAATTCCATAAAACCAAAAAAATCATCATTTTTGACTTTCATTTCTCCCTCACCTCCCAGCATCCCTCTCACGACCCCCGGATCAATACTAAACAAATATACGAAACGAGGTTGCTAAAATCGTATACGGAAGCTTCGCAAGCACGGGATATACTTTCGCCATTATTGCTGTAGAAAATTCCCCAGGTTCTCCTCTGGGAGTTAATTTATTAAATAAACAGGCCAAGAAAACGAGCGACTCATGGAAAAGTGAAGATAAGAACATGGGCACTTGAATCTTTGCTACACTAAATTCCCTGCAGTCAAAAAACGCGTAGTGCATTTTCCTTTTTAACTCCGCGATAATACCAAACGATAATAAACAAGTTTTCAGTAATTCGGATATTAGAAAAACACGTCGAGTGATATCTCGCATTTTCTACCTAGTTTCACCCGAGTTTGGCTTGTCTAGAGCAGGTTTTTTAAGTAGACCGCTTAAAGTTACTTATGTGGACATTCATTGCAGTAAAGCCAAGTTTATATGGCACTTAAGAACTGCCAACTGTAAGCCAAGAGCAGTTTGCTGTACAAATTGACATTTACAATCAAACTTTTATTGCGATGAGTGCATCTTAATAATTTGGACAAATTATTTGACACTCCAAACAACAAATCTGCCAAACTTGATTTTGCTCATCTGTTTCGATGCCACAAATATCGAAGGCATCTGGAATTCGAGTCTAATTGTAAAATACTGTCACATCAAATTCCACATTAACTCTTCCCTTTAAGTTTAAATCAAAACCCGCGATGTGGGAAAAAACTAATCACTTTTCTTTCAATTTAAGTCGTATGAAAGTTTTATAAAAATTCCCTCAAATGAAACCGAGTTGAAACCAAAGAAAAGTCTCAGTGCTGTGTGCTGTTTTAAGATTAATAAAAAATGGAAGAGCGAATGAAGTCATCCTCTCTAATATCCAGCTGCGGCGTTATATCTGCTCGAGAGAGTAAAGGTGTCTATACACTACGAGATCTAACGTCACAGTTGAGGATGCTGCGTCTTCCTTAAGAAAAAAAAAAAGAAAAAAGTTATCTGCCTCTGTGGGAATTGTGAGAAATAAATTTATCGACTAGCTCTAGCAGCTCTTCCTTAAACCAGGTCCTGAAGATGCCTCCTGCCCCTCTAAGTTTTCATGTTAGACCGGTGCAATATCACCTCCAAAGATATGCCCATCCCACAGGTCATCAGACTGGCCTGCATCCTGCAATGCCATAGTCAATTCTTTTTGGTCAGCATCTGATACCTTAAAAAAGAGCTCACCAAAACTAAACAAAGTCTTCTCCACTACAATAGAAATTGATAAAAAACACAACACACTTTTTTTTATTATGATAATAAATTTTCTTTACAGCATTCTTTGCCATGAAAGTGTCTAATATTTATGTTGCAAGTCTTTTTTTCTGTGTTGTGCAAAATTCATCGCTTTCCATCGATTGGAGTTCGTTTTTAAATAGTTTAGTTATTAATTTATAAAATAGAGATGTTTCGTAGAAGAAATATCGTTCGACAACGAATCTCGAGACCAAATCTGATTTTCCAGTTTTTTTTAATTTATTTTCATTTGAGATTTGAGAAAAAGAAATTATTAAAAATCAATTACGATGGAAAATATAATAAAGATTGAAAAAAATGAAACTCCTGATTGAAATTCAACCATCCTTTGGGAAAGTCAACAGAGCCTTTTGTATTTTTCCCAGACACTTGATATTCTCGGGACAAAAAAGAAAAAAAAAATTGGAATCCCATTTCTATATCCCGCTGATTTGGCAAAACTTTATTTTTTCTCTTTTTTTTTGTCACGGAAAGATATCAAAACCGTTCTGCATTTACACATATCCGCAAAAGAGAGAGAAGGGAGTTGCAGGGAAGGAAAAAGTAGCTGACATTAGGGAAACGATGCTGAGTCCCGTCTTATTTGCATTCAAGACAAATTAAAATTTCACATTAAACGGAGACTACAGATACCTGGGTTTAACGCTTTTCTTGCATTAAAATGTGCTTGGCTTTTTTTTTTCATTAAAGGTACACATGTCAAATCAAAACTATTACATTTTCTCAATTTTACAAGTGAATTTTAAATGTAATAAAAAACACATGTTAAAAAAGTGTAAATTAATAATTTATCCAGAAGAAAATGTGTTTATCATGGCACCTAAAGCCAGGTTGTCTAAGCACCCAATCACGTCTTTTACATGATCGTAACGTTACTGGTCCTTCGCACGTGTCCACGTATTACGACCTCTTAACATGCGTTTACATGACCGTAAAAATCCTTCAGCAATTTTGTTAACGTTCTTTACCCGAGGGCTACTGAAGTTCTTTCAAAGTTCCACAGTAACAAAAGAAAAGATTCTATTGAAGAAATGCAAACAAAAACGCATTCAATGTCTCTGTCTCTTTACATTAGAAACAAGACAAGGCAATTAAAAAAAAAAGCTGTTGGCGGAATTCTACTAAAACAGCTGTTGTAACACGCAATGACATTGATGGATGATGTGCCCAATAGCAAAAGACATTATTAGAAACTTGTCCTGTAAACCGAAGCTATTAGTTATATCAAAATAGTGTTAAACGTCAAATTGTTTGTGAATTTCACCTCAATTTAATTATGCATATATTAAATCGTCATTTTTCCATTGAATATTCAATAAAACTTTTATTACCGCCCATAAAAATTGTCAAATAGTCATTATTTATCCATTCACTCGTGGTTTTAAATCTCTATGAATATTTTAAAGATAGCCCAACTTGGGGTCAGAAATTTGCGGCGTCGAGCTCGGAAATGATATATTTACAGCGACCATATGCAATGTCGAGATTCGACGTTCACTTTTTAAATATTGCTCATTGTAAACCATCACACATTCAAAATGAATCCGGCACTATACCTAGCAGCTTACAACTTACTCCCACGAAATCCGATTGATAAATTATGAATCACTAGAGACGCATCTAAACAGAATTCGCAACAACCTTCGAAGAAAAGATGCGAATGCACTCACACCATTCTTTTTTATTCCCACTTTTTTCCCATCATATATTTCCTACTTTTTTCGTTCAATAGCAACCCCATCACTCGGCTTCCATGGCAACCAGTCCGATTGAGGTGCAATGCAGGTCGGGCAATGTCACCGATAAACAAGCATCGCGCCTCACTTACCTCTCTATATAAACTGGCCGACATTGGCTAGGTCAGGCTTCGATAACTTTCTTCGACTGTTTTTTTTTTCTTCTTCTATTTTTCCATCTCTCTTTTCTCGTCCCCGCTTTATGTCGTTTTTCTTCTTGAATTTCCTTTTCTTGTCACCGCAGTTACAATATAATCTGAACAAGAAAACATCACGTCCACACCACGTCGATGAAACATCATCGCAAAACGTCAAATTGAAGCACTAGAAAAGTGAAAAAATAAATAAAATAAAAACTTCAGATGATTTGAATAACCCTTCTTCACCTATTATTATTTTTCTAACTTGCATCTTCATCTATAAAACGTTGTTTACAAATTTCAGAAATATTTCAAAAGAATGAAATGAGTTAAATTTTAATGCCGTATTTTATAAATAAACATAAAACTTTCACATAAAATTAAAAAAATCAAATACTTAACCATCAAAAACAGACGTAAACAGCTTGTTTTCCTTTCTTTGAATCTTTGTAAAATAAGCTGTTTACATTTCATAAGCTCTACACTGTTTCCGCCACGTACAAGTGCGTGCCCTTCCACCTTAACAAACAACAAACCTGAAAGTAAAAAAATAAAATAAAAATAAACAACAAATAAATAACTAAAGAGTTCCCTAGCGCGTCAACACTTTATCGAATCAATCATTCCAGCAATGAAAACAATCTCATTTTTGTAACAAGTGATTTCTTTTTCATTCTCCTGTTGTTTCATCCGCGCTGAAACAAAAGATGATGTTATAGTACAAATGTGATTCCCGCCCTTTCGACAAGATCTATTGCAATTGCCAATTTTGTATTCTGTGTTGACTTCACCGCCTCCTCAGCACTGTGATTGGAAGGAGCAAGTTGTCGGCGGTGGAGAGCAAGGATGTGCACAGAAATTTAATCTTACTACCTACCCATTTCTCTTACACGGCTCACCTGCTGTCAACTGGCGACTGCTTTACACCAAGAATTATAGCAATCCACACTCAGCTTTGTAAACTAATGTATGGCAAATGTGTGTGACAGGGTGAAATATTTTTTCTTGTGGATTTATTGCACTTTTGCTCATTTTTTTCTCATTTTCAATTCCCGAGCGCCACTGCAGCTGCAGTGCAAATGGCGAAATTGCACTAATTTCTAGTCTTCTACTTCCTAAATAAACCTTGTTTCAAGCGATTAAAAGGTTAATTCTTTGACTTTAGGTCTTCGAAATAACCTTCTAAACCAATAAAAATGTCTGTGAACCTTGCAGAGGAAATAAAACTGTCAGTTTCACGTTTTGGATCTTTGAAAAAAAAAAACATTATTAAAGTAGGAATTTCCAGAGTTTATTTACAAGTAAATTTGAAAAAGTTTTCTTAAACATTACATGAAAGATAAAGTTTGCACGTAAATGCACCTCTTTAGAAACGCTAAACTTCTTTTTCTATTAATATTCAATAGATGTGCATTCACTTTGGGCCGACTGGCATCTAATAAGCTCTGCAGAACGCAGTTTGTACATCTGCTATCGAATGGAAACATTTTTTAAGGACTGAATGCAAATGTCAGGTAATTACAACCTTCTCCTTTAATTTGAAGTCACTATTCTTCGAGCACAACCAAACACGCGCCGCATCAGTTTTCACATTTCCGGTTCCATCTTGCTTTCCTTCTTTTCAGCAAAATGACTTCCCCATCTCCCCTCAACCTCTTGAAAAGTCAAAAGAGGTACCAAGCACAAATGGAATAATTACCTCTAAAGATATAAAAATTATTCATAACTAAAACTCGGTAAAATAAACTACAAAACAACAACAAATTAGTTGTCTCGTTCAATTAACTGGTCAATTTGTTCTCCTGCACCCAGAAAAAGGTAAATATCACACTAATTTTGGTACAAACATGTGTAGCTGCTCGATAGGTGTTTGTCAACACCCGCACGCACGTGTTAGCACTTGTGGACGAGAATAATGTTCCGGTTTTTGGTTGCAGTTGCCCACTTTGACTCGCATCTGCTACCACGTATTTCCTTCTACCGTCAGCCTTTCTAGGTTTCTGACGCACAGATCACTACTGCAACCAGCTGGTCACTGTCCAATAACGGATGAAAATAATGTGATTAATTGATACTAGTGAAACAAAGTACAGTCGCGTCTGCTTATAAGTAAAAGTGTGAATACCATGGTTCTTATAACCTTTAAGTGAAGTGATTTTAAAACTGCTAAAAATGATAAAAATACGAAAATAAAAAAGGATTAAGTTATGATATTAGAAATATGATAAATCTTGCAATAACTGAAAATCATCAATTATCAAACTCAATTGAAAGTTTTTTGAAGCTTTTTTTGTCATCATTTGTAGATGTTTTTAACCCTTGTTTAATGAAAACCAAATCACGAGTCGATCACAAATTTCTTTATCATATCATGGCTTTTTAGCCACTTTTTTGAAATTTTATTTGTTTCACTTTCTAGAGTTCTTATTTTACATATGTTGCAATTTTACAGCATGCTCTTGCACGCAGACTCAAATCTGCACAAAAATCATAAAAACATCTAAAATATAGCTCTTACAATCAGACTACTCTTACATTAAAAATATAAAAAAATAACCGAGGATTTGGAAAATGACTCTTATAAGAAGACTACTTCTTTATCTGGTTCTCTTATACTGTAAGTGAACTCGACTTTAAAGTACATTTAAAAATTTTGAAAATTTCATAATTATTTCTTTGAATTGCCAGACCGATTAATCGATTAAAATGTCTATTCAATGTGTGCCCAACTCCTTCTCACTCAACAAAATTAAGCACTTACTTTTAAGACTCAGATAATCTACCCACCTCATCTATTTCATTTTCTCTCTCATTTTTTCCCCATCTCACCAGCAGAATAAAGTGAAAACAATTCATCTTCGTAGATACCTCAAGCTCTACAGCCAACTTAATTTCATCAATGTTTTCACTGCAAATCCACTTGTAACCTGATTAGCTCAGCATCGATGAAAAGACAAAAAAAAATAAGAGTTTAAGTTTCAAAAAAAAATTCCAAATTATTAATCGAATGATAAAGAAAAAAAAAAACCGCTGCCAAATCTCTTTAAAATGAGAGGCATGAAATTTCCATTTGCATTAAGCAGCAAAATGTGTAAATGCAGTCAGCCATGCTGATGAATATTTCCACTCTTGGCTTTTCATTTTTCTCTTCTTATATTTTATTCTTTTTTTTTGTCCTACTTTTTATTCTAACAATTTTTTTTTTATTATTCTTTTACCTCCCAGCAGTTGAAATAGATGTTCAAATAGAAAAAAGTGCTGATAGAGCTTAACAAAGACGAAATAAAAATTAAAAAAAGAAAGAAAAAAACACATTTAAGTACATTACAGACGAAGCCGCCATCTACACTGCAAAAACACTTGAATTAATGAATCAATTCTTATTCTACCAGTGAAACACCCTTTGGATTAAAGCTTTCCTTTTATATGTCCTCTTATCCTAATTTTATATTTCCCTTTTCCTTCCCTTTACACCTTCACAAAACCAGCCACGTATTTAAAAAGCAACAAACTTCGATAAAAACATTTTTAGTTCTCTACTTTGTAGTCTAAATATCAAAAATAACAGTTATTTTATATATATAAAAAAAAAGTGAAGATTAAGTTGAAACTTTCACTTTGAACGACAAAGTTGGTTGATTTAATTCAACCAGAGTCATGAAAAAGACACTAAAAACAGCTTCTTTTGATTCCGAGCAATAAAATTGAAGTATAAATCCGGTCTGGTCACCTTTGGATTGTCCAAACCAGACGAAAATCTCTGAAATTCGATTATGTAATCAATAGAGATCAAAAATTAAAAAATATATAACCCTACCTCCAGGCAATTAATTACCTAAAACGCTTTGATGTTTCCGTCGTTCGGAGCATGAAACCACACAAAATGTACCGCTTTACCACATAAACGAAATCAAAATTTGTCTAACTGCAGCAGCACGCTCGATTTAATTTAATTCTCAACCGAACCGCCATTTTTGCTAACAGTCATCAGCTGCGCATAGACGTTGTGCACATTACACATTACGGTACCGCACAAAACTCCAACCTCAAGTTGGCGACCGGATCAAGAATAACGAGTTAAAATCAGTGATTTGTAATAGGCGAGCTATTTTATCACCTCAAATTATTATATTAAACAGAGCGGCACAAATGCAGGAGCCGGGGAGAAGGAGCACGGAGGAGAGAAAGAGAGACTAGCAGCCAACCCATTTTGCACTCATGGCCTCATTAATTTCAAGCCGAGAATCGAGTGAGAGAGAGAGAGAGAGACCTTTCTCTACTCGTGCTCAGGCTTAATGGCTTACGGCTGGTCTGGCTGCAAACTCGTGTCCCTTCCCTTCTTTTCGCCTCTGCATCTTTCTCCGTAATGCCGTTCGACTACTCAGGTGTGGCGAGTTCGCCACAAACACTCATTATGTTATTTTAGCAACCGGAAGTGCTTCTTGATGACCTTTTAGAAAGCTAAAGATGCACTTCTGGTTGTCGTTAGTTTGCATCAGTTATCATTCCTCGGGGATCAACTCGTTAAAATCCGGCTTTTATGTTAAAATGAAGGCAACGCGCCGTAAAGTGTTGGTTAAGTAATGCCAATTTTCTTGTCACTGAAATCTGCGCCAACACATCTTTTTTGTTGACACAACAGAATTGCAAAATATTTCCAGTGAGATGCATTTTCCCGACAAATCGACGGCAAATTGTTTAGCGCAACTACATCGTAACTTTAAAACTTTCCAATTCAAACCTGAGGCAATTCAAGAATCATTATCTGATCTTATTAGCATTTGTTTACAAGTTTAAACACGACATCACTCTTTCTCATTCCAAAACAAAAAGAAATACAAACACACCAAAAAGCCTCCCATATTTACAAACTTTATGATAAACTAAAAACAAAGATAAATATCTCAACAATATCATTGGCAACACAAAAAACCACATGTAACTCCGACTTAATTAACCATTAAACTCTTTAACGATATCGAGCCCTAAAGCTCTTTCTGGCCACTTGGAAAAATTAATTAAACTAAACCCGCACAAACTAATTACAAAATTTCCTTCTTAATTGTCCTAAACCGCCATCACCAAAACCCTTATGATAAACCAATTCCCCCCCTCCCAAAAGAAATAAAAAATAGAAGACGAAGAACCACACACGCCATTAGTCAAAGACACACATTCTTTTCTGTCTCTAATGATTGATATTTTTGCCACAAGCTCCAGGGAGGACGTGGAAGGTGCCAGTGATGAACTGCAACCAATCATGGATCAGCACGTGCTCAACCGACCAAACTTGACACAATTTGTCCCTTTCTGCAGGCCATGGAAGATTCTCTCTCTCTCTACCCCTGATTGTTGCTATTAAGGCGAAGGTCTCATATTGACAATGCTGCGAGGTAATTGAATAAGCGTAGCCGCCTGGAAATTATAGCTTATTGATTTGACCAAAGGAGGGCGCCCGCCTATTAACGGAGCTGCCGGCTATAACATTCCTGCGCTTGCGCAATGATCACCCTTGGTTTGTAGGCGGTATGCGGCCAGACACAAGCAGCTTAAATCAGAGCTCCTAACATTCACGATCCGCTGCTACGCAATGTATTGCTATGTGAACGTGAAACCGAGTGAAATCTAGCCTGAATACATAGTCCCTTTTTCCCGTCTTGCTGCAATGAACATTCCTCTATATAATCTCAGTATAACTTATTAAGCGCATAAAAAGAATTTCAACATAAAGGAAAAATGTTTAAGAGAAATAATTTTTTTTTTTACTTTTTCTAATCTCCAGTTGAAATACGAAATTTCAATAGGTGTACTGCAGTCAAATTAATCATCTTTAAACGGGGTGAGGGGAATGCTGGGATGTATGTGAAGAAAGCCTCTTTCAGTTTTAATGCGTCTTATTTTTTTTGTGGGGTGTTTTAACTCCAGGTCAAAAACATTGTTCTGCAACGTTTCAACGTTAGCGTGGTATAAAGAAGGAAAAATGTTAAAAATTCAGGTTCTGCCTCGTCGATAAAAATTCCTTTTAGTTCCATATGTTGCACTAGTAAAGCTATCAAATGCTTTAAAGTAATTGTAAAGCAGAGCCAGAATGGAAATAAAAATTTTAAAACTTCCAGCAATTGATTTTCCGCAATCTGCAACTATCTGCGCATCGTCCATTAGCACTGCTCAAAATCACGTTACAGAAATTTAATAAAATAATTTGAAAAATGTAATATATCATTTCAATAATTACCAACTTCAACTCGTCTTGTTTACACATCACAACGTTAAATACTTTAAAAAAAATATGCAGCGAGACGCTGCAGAGGTAAAAATCATGCAAAAATGATGACGAGCGTAAATTGATGTAGTTACGTGGCAAAATGTGTAGAGGTTGAATTTCATTTTTGATACAAGAATAATCAAATATTAAAAAGACACCATGTGCGGTTATAGATCTTGAGCGCCCGATTCCAGTGCAGAGCATAAACTACAATAAATCATTTGCAAACTAAATCCAACTTGTCACTAAGAACAGATGATGTACCATTCATTTTCCTACTCATTTATATTTCTATTCCCCGCTTTATTAATAGCATTCTCCCTTCGAATCTGCCTCAGCTACAATTCCGAGTTAACTTGCAACGTGAAATATCATTGCGATTTGTCATACTCCGTGTAATTACAAAGCCACTCCGCCGAAATTACATGTAAATAAAACCCAAAACATTACAATTTCCGCTTTGTTGTTGCATTATCTTCTCACCATGTATCGTGTACTTTTACACTTGAGCCTCTGTTTATTAGTCCAGACATTTTCAAGAGACTGTTAACGTATTCAAGTGGACAGATACAGAAAGAACGGAGTAATTGTAAAAAAAAATGCAAAATTGTAACAATAGATGTCGCTATTTTTCAATACTGTTTTGTAAACATTGCATACATTCGTAGAGCTACTGCAAGAGCCTCTCCACATCTAAAACCAATTCACATTGCATTTAAAGTCGAGTTTCATTGAGACAGACGTGTGAAATTAACATTCAATCACATTCGAATTCACCAACACCACCTCGCGGTGCACTGACGAAGACCTCCCCAACCAAATTACAAAAAGTTACAACTCCGAATGTCAAAATTTTACATTTCTATAACACATCACTATCAGCAAAGTGCAGTCAAACTGTAATAATTTTTTTTAAGTATCAATATAAAAAAAAAAAAAATTGAGCGCCTTTTCGGGAATCCATCTTAAACTTCATTACTTGTCGCTTAAGACAAAGCTCTATTATTTACGAGCGGCGCTTAATTCCGAGAATGCACACATTCGTTTCCATCTGCGACATATTGCGACTAACTTTGGCCGACAACAAACATAAGAACAATTCCCTCTTTTTATTACACATAAATTACCATTCAACTATTAATACGTGTCCGCAGCGTGCGAAAAACAGGACGCAACTCATCGCTCGTAAATTCGGCGCCGAATTCACTTGACATCTCATCTCGCCGCTGAATAAATCTCGCAAAACTCCTCGTCACTTAATGTGTCACCCTCGCATTTGTGCGTCTGTTTGCTCGCGGCCGCCATCCATCCGACATCCCTGCACGCGTGAGATCTTCTGCACCTGCGCACATCGCAACCTCGTCACGTGACCCCAGATAAGCAGGCGCGTGAGGGGGCGAGTTTGCCACCCATTCTTCAGCTCACTGTTGCTCAGGCGCACACCGGGTTCACAAATCGATACTCTTCAGTCCCGATCGCAGTGTTGGATGTTGCAGCCAGCGTCTCTCTTATGCTCGGATGTTCACTATGCGTGATCCCGGCCACAATGTCACCCTTCATCCTCGTGTGGACAGCTGTGGCCTTTGCGGTCAACGGTAAGTCGCAGTTCACTTTATCTTTGCCACGATTTTATCATTTCGCGAGCGCTGCTCCAAGCTCTCCAAAGTGGCTTTTTCGCACCTTGCGTTTGTTGACACTCTAATCAAACTATTTCTATGTGATGCGCAACATCTGCTCTGCGACTTTTAATATCAAGCACTTTAATTGATCGCTCAGTATGTGTGACATGCTCCTCGTTTCTGTTTCTCTTTTTTTTTTTTTTACGTGTCAAGTTTAACTTTTTTTTTGGCAAACGCCCACATTGTGTAATTTAATTTTTTTTCCAGTCCCTTTTTCCCAATTTGGAAATTATGAATTTTTAAAAACATGATTTGAATTCCACTCCCTTCATCACACAATGAAAGTATCATCCTTAATTCTTTTCTCCATCTCTTCATGTTTCGCGCACAAAAAAATTACTTTTTTGACTTTTTTATTTTTTTATTTTTCGTTTACATAAAATGGTCATAAAGAATATCTAGGGAAACAGCTGCTAAGCCAATCTGGGAATCTGTTTTCTTTTGCCTGCCATTTGACCCTCTTTTCTTTATGTTATTCCATGCTATGTTGCACGTACTAAAGTCAAACTAATGGCAATAGTTAAGACTGTTAGCACATCGTTTAGTTCAAGTAAATGAAATGAACTTTATAATCAGACAACGTGCTGTGCAAATGTCACATTTGCATATGTTCTAATGTTTTAGTGTTTAAAAAATTCAAGGGAAAAAAAATCAAAGAAACATAAATGTAAATCTTCCCTGCCAAACTCCGATGCACTACAGCTAAAAACGCCATCTTATCAACTATTTACATGAAATCTCAGTCTCTGGTTAGATTCACGGTTGATTTTGATACCTAAAATCTTAAAATTATCAAAAATTAAAGCACAATTTCACTGCAATGAAATTTTGTTATTCATGTACTGTCAAACTCTCAAACACTAATAACAAGATGTCAACCCTGGTCTGCTAACAAAAAATTTATTTTTAATAACATCTTGCTGAAATTTTTATAAAAAAAAAAACCAAACTTTATATTTTTTTAAAGAAAAAACTTCTAAACCAGTATCATTTTCAGATCCAATTTTCTTTCCAATGCTTCATAAATTTTATTAACTTTTTTTCATTTTTTCCCGCTTAGAAAAAATTATCCCCGAACAACATTTTTTTAAAAAAATGTTAACAGCGCATTCAAACAAATAACCAAAAAAAAAAAAAATTCTTACAAGAAAATCTCTTATCGACTTCTGAGAAATAAAAAAAAAATAATAATTTTTTCTTTTTTTTTCTGTCCAACCAGCCCTAAACCCCTGTCCACTTGTCTTGAAACCATCACACATTTTTTCCCTCCTTTCAACACACACTCTATGGATTTTTTAACACTTTTATCAAGTTACCAATTGCTCTCTTACATAGAAAATATGACAGCAATTTAAAATGAAAAGCTGAGACTCAAGCGCAGGTGGACTTTTCCTCAACAAACTTTATCTAATTCTACACAGAGGAAAAGAGAGAGAGAGCGAAAAAAAAATCCAAAAGGTATATTACTTTTCCAATTCCTTTTCCAATCAAAAGCCTTTTTTTATTTTTTACTTTTTATCTAACTCTCAATTCCTCGTAATAAATTATGAATTACCAACTGCCTAAAATAAAGTCGCGAGTCTTGTGCAAGGACACTCTTTTATATTATTTTTTTCTCCAATGAAACTTCAGATTGCTTCTAGTCGTAAAAGGGTATTAAATATTGGTTCCAGGAAAATTGGGTGGTGGACAGTAACATAAGACACATCATTGAAAAAGGCCATACAGAACAAATGGAACTTTCTGTGTGTGTGTGTGGAAGTATAAAGCTGACAACAAGAAGCAAATCAATAATAATTTGAACTCAATTTTCTCAAACTTGATAATAGCATTTTCTCCAATCCTGATTATAGTGTCTGGCGGCAAAAAAAAAAGAATTCCTCATATAAAACGAAATCTCTCGCACTTTTATATCGTTTTTTACCCTCTAATGTATAAATGGGGTATAAATTTTCCACTCAATAGCCGCGCCGACTCTTTCAAAACATTGCCAAAATAACACGAGACCACTTTAAGCTCCTTTCGGATTTTTGAAAAAAAAGGAAAAAATTCAAAAATAGAAATTTTAAATTCCAAACGCAAGATCATGCATGAATTTCGTGCCAACGGATTACCATATCATTTCGCTGTGTTTACAAGCCATTCGCATTAAACGGTCAGAATTATAAAACACCTTGAGCTGCACACGTGGAAATATCCAGTGCCGAGCAACGGAAATGCATTTATAGCGTTTTAAAATTTTAAAAATTTAAATTCCCACATTTGCACTTATGGTAAGTACCAAAGAACTCTTATTTCTGCTCTCTGAATTCCCTAACTCGGTATTTCTAAGCGAATAATTCGATTACTGTAATCATCAATACCTCATCCTTCTACTCTACTGTCATACAATTTGCTTAGATTTAATTTAGTTGCCTCTGCAAATTGAAAGTTTGCTCTAATTAACATCAGATGGTACACGTTGGCCAAAACACACAAAGGCCAATCACTAAGATAAACAAGGCCATGAGTGCCTTTGAAAAAATAAGGCAATTAAAGTTGAACGGACGGGAAAGAAAAGAAAAAATTTAATCACAATTGTGTCTTTCTTCTCTGGCTTGAAATCCCGCCATTGTTAGTACAAATAAGTTGCCAATCCAATCAGTCATTTTAATGCCCGACATCACACATTCAGCCACCCACACACCCATAAAGCCGCCATTGATTAGGCATTTCACACTCGCACTTATTGCGATTGATAGGAGTTGATTGAGAAAGTCGAAGCAAAGTTTCTTTAAATTGTCTGTAAAAGTACATTGAACTTGACACAGCCCCCCTCACAGGCTTACAATAGGAAGCACTATCAGAGTCGAGTAAGTCGAGTTGATAAGAGAAAGATCTGAAATGAACAGGGGAAGCGAAAATCTACAGAGAATTCCCGGACTCTGAAGTCTTCGATGGGATTATTTGGCAATAAACAACGCTAAGTTTTTGTTGTTTTTTTTCCTTTCGATTGCGTCGCATCTCGCGTCAGAACACAAAAGTCGACTGTTTTTACTCGAGTTTTGACACTCGTTTGGCGGCGCACTGTATAATTAAAACAGATGATTGCAATAGCCGTCAACAGTAGTTGCGGCTGTGATTTCTGACTTGTTTCCCGAATGTCAAAGTGATGAAAATCGACCGCGTGAAATGTTTAATTTAATTTCGAATACTGTGAAAACGCTTTCGTTCATTTATTAGTATTTATTATTTACTGTGCCGTTTAAAATTTATCCTTTGTTTTAATTTTTACTATGAAAATTAATTACTCGTCCTGATTTATTCCCCACCCCTTCCCCCCTTATTTTCATGCTGCTTTAATTTTTAACAAAGTTACTCAAAAGATATTATCGACTTGCCGTTCTAGGCCTAATTCAATTAATCTCTCTTCTCATCTTTCCCACCATAAAAATTAAAACAAAATTTGCCATCAATTACAACCATCATAAGTTTGCATAAAATACTGCTAACAAATTTGAATTTCAAATCTATAACTGAATTATTGTCATCTTTTCCTCTTCCAGTAAATCAATTCAATTATTACTTCCACGACTTCCCACAAGTAAATTACAAATTAACCACAGAGCAGCAATTCTTGCTCTCAAGCAACACCAACAGACAGAAAAAATAATTAAAAAAGAAACTTAAGAGGGGAAAAAAGCACATTGCAATGCCACTCATGCATATTGATGGAATTGCATAATGACGCCGTTTGCTCGCCTCGTAGCGGCAACGGGAGAACCATACATCTCTCTAATTGTTCTTTACCCTTCACACACCGTTGAAAAATTGTCCAAATGCCTTTCAGGGAATGCGCACCAAGCCGCAAATGAATACAACAAACCGAGCAAAGGCAAACTATTCCAGCTATCAATGCCCGAAGGTTTTAATTTAAAAGTCGGCTTCTCCTAAATTCTCGTTCACGCTCCGGTTAAAAATACGGGTATTAAATTAAATTGGCAATTGATAATAATTGCATTTTTCGCTCCATTGCATCTTGCAGCAAACTCATTCACCTTTCGCAAACAAAGTACATAAATGTGCTAAGAATGACAGGAATTCATCAACAGTTCCGTAGGGGTTTCGTTCGATCAAGAACAATTTGCAGTGAGCAGTCGAGGATTAAAAATGACTCGCGACCAATTTAAAGATGCTGTTTTTGTGTCGAGTTACAAATGGCGTTGTCTTGCAATTTTGGTCTATTTATGGGTGATTTAAAACTCGAAAATAAACAGATCGAGTGGCTGGGTGCAGTTAGACTTGACAATGTTTACAAAACTGCACTTGTTTTCGAGCCTGTTGCCATTAATCAATGCATCTTTAACCATTTCACATGTTTGATTACAACTCGATGCTGCCTGTCCTCCAACAACAGAATTAAGCTAGTTTCAGTAACTCAATACGACAGCAAAAGAGCGAAAACAATCTCTGAATCTGACACAACCTCAAGCGGTATTAATAATTAAAAACCAATACTTTTATCTTAACAACAACATTTCGAGGTAAAATTATTAGTCGCAACTAGAGTGAGTGTCTTCGAAATGCATCCTTATTTTCATGAATAAACCAACCTGATTGCTAATCGAATTACACACTCGCTGGAAAAATGTAATTCATTTACGTTATCGTAAGTATTTTTAAGAAAGAAAGAAAAAAAAAAGAAAAAAAAAGACAAGGAAAAAAATGTCAAATGCCAAATCCCTTCTCCAATTTACAGTAATTGAAACAAGGAAATATGTCACACTTAATAATTCCCAGTGAAAATTAGAGAACTAAAAAAGGAAAAAAAAAAAACAAATTACGCGTCAAAAGTGAACGACACTTATTTACATTAATTTCTCACAGTTTATTTAAGAAATTAGCTTTAAGTGACTTGAAATACTGCTAATAATTGAAATTCAACTTGTTTCCAACACAAACTCATCTCGGCGCTAACTCAGATCACGTTCTTATTTAGTTACCCGAATTTTTTTCCTCTCATCTCCCACATTGTACTTCTCAAAGATCAGCACTTAACCCGTGAATGTGTGAATGAAGGCGCCTGGTTTCCAATAAAAATGATGTATAGTCGCGAGCTGAGGGCCAAATAGCCCCGGTATCCGCCAGAGCTGCTCACAACACAGATATGATGCAGTTATGAAACAATGAAGTTATTGGTTCGGTCGCAACCTCCGTTTCCTGTCTAATTGCATTACAACCAACATCCGATAGGAGCAATGAAGAGCTATGGCACACGCTATAGGAAGTTCGTTACATGCTATTGCTACCACCGACAACAAACAGTCTAATGAAATAATAATAAAAATAATAATAATAATTATAATAACAAACTTCTGTGCCATCGATGCACGTTCTGCAAGATAACAATAAATTCAGTGCAAGTTTATAACTGCAAAAAATTGTGGGAAATATTTTTGCAAATTACAATTTGAATTTAGAAATGTAAGAGGCAGCAAATTACACGTGGATGAGAAAAATATGAAAAATAGAAAAGCAAATTTGAGAGTAATGGAAATGAAATGCAATACCCCAATCTCGAAGTTTACATGAATCCAGATTTATCATATTTCATTCAATTTAGCAAAAAAAAAAAAAACTCAAACAAAAACAAAATTAAAAACCAATCTCAAAGTTTACTCGAAACGTCTGGAATTTTTATACGACCAAAATATTGATTTTTTTTCTACTTCAAAGTTTATAAAAATCATAAATAAGCAAAATTGGAAAAAAAATCTTATTAATAACTTTCACTGGCGATGCACGAGAAATAAAATTGGAAGAGAAAGGGAATATTCCAATCATAATTCATAATGCATGAATTCGCCATTGGATTTTTGACTACATAATGCGCGATGCGAGGATTCTTGTAGTCAATGACACATTCCACTTTTCCCCTCGTTCGCGGGCAAAGTGAATCCTACGATATCCTGACATAAGACAAGGTCCAAGGGCAGGAATGCTTTCATCGATTCCATCCACTGATGTTCCACAAAACTTAGATTACTATACAGAAATGCAATAGAAAAAAGGAAGGGATAGAGAGAGTGAAAGACCACTGTCTATTATACCATCAACCCGGAAATGGTCTCTTACCCAGGCTTCGATTTCGGACCGGATATCAAAGATGGTGATTCCAAGAGACCATTTATTCCAGAAGAATGAAAAATGACCTTTTTTCACTTCTTCAACAATTTTTTTTTTACGTTTGCATTCTCTCTTGTGTCGATAGATAATGGTAAGTAAGTGTGAATGAAAATGAGGCGCACCATTTTTATGGTAAAAAATGAAAATGGCATTCCATTTTCGCCAGCAAAAAAAATACACATTTTTCTCTTTTATTTTTTCAAAAAAAAAATGATGAAACAAAAAAAAATTGAAAGGTATGATCCAGGAAACGACAAGAAAAGAAAGTGCAGATAGTGGTTGACTGATTTTTTTGTAATGGTTTATTGTCATGTGGAAATTATCTTTCGGGAATTCCAATATTCTGTACTGAGGAGCTGCATCAGGGTAAAATAAGTAACAATGAAATGATTGGAAAAAAATGAATAGAAGCAAAAAAATTGGAAAAATTCCATACCGATGAGTTTATAAAAACATTCTTTCTAAGTCCCATTCCTTTTTCATTTTTTTTTCTTTTTTTATAGTAGTGTAATTAATTTTTGAATTGAGAGTAAATTCATACAAAACTTACGCTTTTTACCAATCAGTAACATTGCTTGCTCTTTCTAATTAAAGATTCCACACAGAAAACTAATTAGTGACTAATATCACAACTCTCTAATTACACAGCTTATATTACATTAGATTACTGCTGTGAGCATTATAGGTGTTGACCTACAGTTCAAAATGATATTTGTTAAATTATTATAACCAATCAAAATGTTGAAAAAATTTAATCAGTTCTAAAACAATGCAAAGACCATTCTTGATGTTACTTCTAAAAAGCCACTATCGGTTCGATTAACACTAACAGGAAATGCCATTTTCTACACTCCAGTAACACATCAACATTGCCATTTAATTAAACCGGAAATATGTCTTTCACTAGCTGTAAATGTGACAAGTATCAAAATGTGACAAGTATCGAAATATCGATTTCAAGCTGTCAGAAATGACCTTTACAAGGTGTTAGTGGGAATCTTTAAATATTCACACGCCAGTCAAACCGGAAGTCTCATTTCCCCACAGCTCAAAATGAAATGATGAATCACCAGAGCAACTGCATGAGGAGATGAGTTTAGGTGCAACTCGCAAGTGCATTTTCAAAATCAACAAGCTTTTCTCTAAAAACACGTTATCTGCCATGTTTTTGTGCTCTTATCTTTCACTCCAGTTATCCGACAATAAGTAAATTTGTGCACTTGTCCTCGCGATTACGTTAAACTTCAACAACACACACGCACATTGCCAATACCTCAAGCTGAAAACTACTTTTATTGAAAACAAATACTTTAGCAGCAACTTGTCTCGAACTTTCTGCAAATCAGCAATAAATAACAATAATAAAAAAGCAATAGCACGGCTTGTCACGACTTTGTTAGGCCTCAGTTGTGTTTGCGTGCCAGCTCAAGCGGGTAAGAGGTGGACAGGTTCCATGTTGAGCTGACCTCTCACCCCGCGCACAGAAGCCCATCCTGTCTCCAGAGCCATCGCAGGCAAAAATCAATGAAGAACACTTCGATAAATTCAATGGAAGGACGAGCACACAGCAGCTAGCAATCAGCAAGTGTTGATTCTGAGTCAATTTAAGAAACCGTTCCAATCCTAGACCTCTTGTCGAGTCAAATAAAAGTGGATTCAGACTTTCTAAATACCATTGATTGATGAGATCTCGACGCCGAGAAAAGCGAGAAAATTGCATTACTGCGTTATACTCGTTTGAGAACCTTAGAAATTTTTTTTTTATTTTTATTTTTGTTTTATTTTTTAAGTTTCGCATGACGTTAAACCGGTAATCTCATAAAGGGACCAAAGTTTAAAAAATGTTTTATCCCTTTAAATATTAACTAAGCATATTCTAAAATGTTTTATTCATGGTTAATGTGTGTCCTATATATAAAACATTTTTTTTAAGTATTAAATTTTAAGTGCTTTACACTAATCTCCATTTGTTTTAACTGAGATTTAAAAAAAAAAAGTTACTCAACGACAACAATAATAACAAATCCCAGAAAAACAAGTGGATTAGAGATTTTCATAATCACCCATCAAAATGTAAATTAAAAATTGATTATAAATGAGATGTTAAATAATTTATAGGTAATTTATAAATGAAAGCCTTTAATTTCTTTCATTCTGGGACGAAATCCAGATACCTGAGGGTTATTACCTGCCTGAAGCGGCCTGTTTAGTTTCAAGTGGCCATAAAACGTGATTAATTGAATTCGTTCTATTTTTCTCCTGCAGTGACTAATAAGTTGGAAAATGGCTAACCTAGAGATTAAATTTTCGTTTTTTTGCGAGCGAAATTGTAATTGGATACGCTGTTCGCTGAGAATTGAAATTAAATCTGTTTGAAACGGCAAACCGATAACTAATTTCAATGCTCCAGCTGTAAACTCCAACGGGCACAATGCCTTTCGGTGATGAACTTCCGGTTTAACAATTTTATATTTTTGAAATTGACGTTTCAAACTTCTAATCAAACCGGAAGTGCCATTTTTTCCCTTCCAAATCTGCTAAAATCTCGCGTGTTTACATAAAGCAAATTTAAGCACACACATAAGTTTCCTTTTGGTCTTTTATGAATGTTAAGTGCCACTTAGCTCTGTCGCCTTGACAAAAAGTGCTTTTCACTGACATGTGAGACAACACATTAAGCCCAAAAGTGCTACAAAAACTACTGCTCTCTCCACAAACTCATCCGAAGACGCTTTTAAAATCCTCATTGATTCATTTTCTTCCCGTTTTACCCATCCAATTCCATCATCTTCACATTCCTAATCTCTAACCTTCTCCAGCCCCAGCAGTCATATTGTTTTGAAAACGGTGAAAAATAGCAATAGATAAACCATTTCCCACATATATTCCATTTTACGTTTCTATCCATTTGCCGCATCTTGAAAAGTGATTGTCACTCGCTTTCGTCCTCAACGCAGAAAATGCTAAATTAGACAGAAAATCAATAGCTTCAGCTCGTAACACCCATTTGCAATATTTAATTTTGAAAAAAGAAAACCCCTTGCAAAACTCCACAACATGCACCCACATTAAGCCCACATATCTGCAGACAGCAATAAAGTAGCCAATATCCAAACCCATTAGAAAAAAATTCAACAAGAAATTGTGGAAAAATTCATTCAAATTCACATTTGAGAGCTAAAATTGATGCTCGTGACATTTGGTATTAGCAAAATTCTGTAAGAAAAAATAGAAAATAAATGTATCCAGAACTTCTTGTTTATTACGTGACTTCACTAAAAATGATTTTGCTTTACAATTAACCTAACACCGCCTCAGTTTTAGTGTCGTGTGCAAAAATATTACTAAGTGCAAAACACTGCGTGAATTAGAATTTTTTCCAATGGAAAATCTATTGGAAAACTGTTGTAAAAAGTTGAATTTCTATAAAATCTGAAAATTGATGGAAAATTGTAATAGAAATTCAACTTTGTGTTGATGTTTATAACAATTTACTATTTAGATTATATGGAAAAGGCAGACTTTTTTTTCTGAAAAAATAGTAAAACTACTTCACAAGTTATGTTAAAGTTGTCTTTCAAAGTATGAAATATATATTTTCCAACAACTTTCCAACATATTTTCCAATAGATAAAGTTCTTTTTTCATGCAGTGAAACTTCCAGAGCATTCTACAATACTCCATGTATAGTATTGTAGAATGCAAGCAATAATTATACACACTGCACAACACTACGCTACAAACAGTTTGGTTCTTCACAAATTCTTCCAAAATCGAAAATCAAAAACATCTGTAAATTCTATTAGATGTTTTCACAAGGGTAAAATCAAACAATGCGAGTGATTAAAGCCACAACATAATCTCACCGAGCAACCCTCGCTCATCACTCTTCCCCTTTTCTTTAAAATTTCGTTTTTCGCTCCGTCGTCCGAGAAAGAAATTGAGACGAGACCTCCCTTTAGCTTCCGAACAACCTTATTGTCTGCCAGTTCCACGCTGTCAGTCATAAAAAGAGCCATGAGGGGGAGTTCTCTTGTCTAATATTTTATCGCAAGGATTTCTCTCCCCTTCCTTCGCCCTGGTCGCCTTCTTTGGAAATTATACTGCCGTTCAATTTCATTGGGAATCCTTTAGCATTTGCGAAGGAGACGGGAAAAGAGGGCAAACCAGATGAATGGACCGAAATCTAGTGGAGCGACATCGCAAATCCGTGGTGAAAATTATTAGCCTCGCTTCTCTTTTGCTCCGATTTGCTTTCTGCTGAATTTCCCTCCCCTACCTTTGGGTAATGGCTGCCTACACCTTCTCAATATAAAGAGGTGCAATAAAACGTCAATAAGAGGTCGCTTTCAATAAATTTCTTCTACCCTGTTTCCTCCCCCGTCTTTCCCGAAAGCGAAAGAAAGAAAGAAAAAAAAAGTTAAGAAAGGTGGAAAAAATGGGAGGAGACAAAAAATACGCATTAGGTTAAACGGTGTGTGTTGGAGAGAGAGAGAGAGAGAGAGATTCCACTTACTTATCGTGTCATTAAATCACGTGCTATAATTAAGAGGAGAATGGCCAATCAAACGTGGCATTTTAAATCCCAAGTTTGGGTTGTAAAAGTTTAAAGTGTGGTGGCTTTCCATGGCTAAATGAGTCGATGAGAAGCAAATATGTTTTTCGGTAGTAAAAGTTCGGAATTGATGATGTAATCATTGCACCTGCCATTACAATTTCACAATCACAGTTTAATGCTGCATTTAAAGCATTAAAATGCCACTTCCGGTTTGATCAGACATTTAAAACCGTGGGATACCGCAAAAAAAAAAAAATTTTACACATTTAAAAAATGTAATCTACCATTAGTAACACCACCCTAAACTTCATTATTCGTCACTTACTGTACATCATAAAACGCGTAGATAATGTACTTAGACATTTTCACTTAACATTTTTTCGTTGCGTGCAAAACTAAATTGACGGGTCTCACGAAATGAAAAGCGTGGCATAATCAAAATAAATTTTCGAAAAAAAAGCAGACGCCATTACTATTACTACATATTCCAAGATTTGACTACATCAAGCACAAGCATCAAACATTACGAGAAGAAGGAAAAAAAAAGAGGAGAAAAGGTATTTGAGTTTAGTCTGAGAAGCCATCTCATTATGAAGTGCAAGCATGCAGAAACCTCAGCAGCATCATTTGAAAACTTGCAAGCTTTTTAATTAACACGATATGCTAATAACTGTCTTATCAGCCACCAACTTAGTGGTACGAGGTGGAAATGAAAAATCTTCAAACACATAAAATTGCATATCTAAAAATTATCTAATTGACAGAATGATTTCAGATATTTTTTTAAAAAAAAAGGGAAAAATAAAAATCACAATTTCTAATATATCCCGCATACAACGCATAAAAACAACGTTTTTCCCTCATCTTTTCTTTTTATTACATTTTTTCGAAATATTTCCTCGCTTGGTAAGCCATCTACACAATTTATTGATCACTCCCTTGTCAATGTTGTTGTTATTGATCATGCACCTTATTTTCAGCATGACTGTCTTAAAACTCCACGTCTCCATTATTTCTTTAACAACAAAAAAAATATTTCTCCCCTACATTCAACCCATAGTCAGTTATCTGTTATTTCGCACGCGCTTGTCACATCACATCTGCTAAGTTTTCTTAAGATGACATTAAATGACACCTACATGTTTCCGATGCTTTCGATAAGCCAAAGTAGTTTCCATCGTTTTCATGAACAAATGGTAGTTTGTACCACGTTTAATCAACACACTGACGTCATTTGTTTACGTCTAAAAATGCTCGATGCGCTTCTTTTATCACTGTTGACTGCAGACTTAAAGCGCAAGAAGTGAAACGCGGAGTGAGTGCTATCGAATCTCACTTACTACCACAGTTCTAGATTTCTCGCCCGTGATGTCATGCCTCGAATGGTCATATTCTTTTACCCGGAATCAAATCTTCCTGCAATCGAGCTGCAGGTCTATAAGAATTGGCTTACAGCCAACGATATCATAAAATCAAAGAAGCTATAGTACTTGCTATCCTATGCCTGCACTCGAGTGCCATGTGAGAAAGATGAGTATTGCGAATCGAATAACCAGATAAAAATCTTTTTTTTTTTTACTAAAAAAAAAAATTAAAAAATTCACAGTAATTAAAACCTCATAAATTCATCTCCCCTACTCTGCATCTTTTGAAAAAACACAAGTTCCATTAAAGGCGATTATGCCTCTTATCAGTACCCAATCACTCGTTACACCGCACTAAAACCTTCCAACAAACTAAAAGCAGTAAAAAACAAAGCAAGCAGCATTAACGCAAACTCGAAAAAAGCCCTAAAATTTATTTTTATTTAACCCATGCCTCGATACATCACAATAAACCCGAGAAGAAGAAACGAAGCAGGGGCGAGGAAAGAGAAAAAAAAAATCCCAAAGCAAGCAGCAGCAGCTGGTGCTGCAAAGTAATAAACAAAAAAAAACCAAAAAAAAAAGAAAAAAAAAAACATAATAAGCTATGGATGCAGCATCTATAAACTTTGCATCTCTATATCTATCTATAGATCCCTTATCGCGCTACAGGCGAGTTGTAAGCCGCATCTGCTACTAAAGTATCTATTAACTGGCTATAAATTCTTATCAGCTGTATAGGAAAGCGAGCAAAGTTACAGCCGAAGCTGCACAAACTTAGCTGATAATTAAGGCCAGATATACGGTCAGTAGCATTCATCCAATTCCCTTAGCGCCCACCTTCCACAATCCTATCGCCCACTAAAAGCACATAATCAACGCTTTATGGCAATGCAAGAAGTCGACGCAGATCGAGGCGACTTGTCGGGGTATTAATCAGTTCCCACAAGCCAATTTTGCACGTTAAAACAACAAAACCGAGGGGCGTTGGAGGCCAGAGAGGAAATTGAATCATTGATGACTTTATTTACTCTGCGCGAGATAAAGCACAGATTCGAAATGCGCGTGCGCGGATATCAGACATTCGGAATGTTTGACTTTGACTCTGCAAATCTGTTTTCTGTGCACTAAAAGCTCACCTAGTGGCACACTTGCGGTGTGCGAACTGGAGATAGGGAGTGCGTAATAAACTGCGCCTAAGCTTACTGTTTACATCATCCCTGAGGAGACAAAAACCACAAAGTGCTTTTCTTTTATCGTCACTTGTACACAGGGTAAACAGAAAAATCGCCATGCAAAACAAGGATTAAGACGTGAATTACTGCTTGTTGACTGTGCGCAGACAAAACGGCACCAACCCACTTGGCGTCTTTGATATTTAATGTGAGAAAAAAGATTTTTGCGTCTGCTTTTAAAGTGGTGGCAAATGGGTCTTAATGTGACCAGTGCTTGAGGCGATTGAAAACACCACTTGCGTTGAGCCTCTAAGAACTGACGTAAGCTCCCCGTCAATGCAACTCGTTGCTGGGACAATAATTAATCGATTAATTCACATTTCCAAGTCGTCTTCCGTGTTTACACTGAAGCTGTGCTGGAAAGCAAACATTATGGTTGGGTTTTTGTTTTTCGACAGCCTAATCAATGTCCCTCTGTTTTACTCGAGATTTCCTCGGTGCTAATCGCACATCCTATTCTCTTTAATCATGCCGAAGAAAACATAATTCAATTAAAGACAAGGGTAAAGTCAACAGCACTAATTCCTTACCGTATATATAATTGTTATTTAATTAACCGTGATTACTTAATAACGTTTCATTCCTGACTTGATCCAATTTCTTGATGACCAGAAAAAAAAAAAAAAAAGAAGTGAAAAAAAAAGAGATCCTCGTCTCTATAACGGACCATCAGTTCACGGCGGGAGAAACTTCAATTATTTAGGCGCAGGAAATTAAGTAGTGGAACAGTGACGATTCTTCCCGTCTCATCGCGCACCAAGTTAAAATCGGCGCTCAAATAGAATCGATCGACCAAGATGAATAAGTCTCTTCCTCTCGCTCACTGACACACAACTTGGGATACGAGGCAGCTGCGCTATCGCAATCCTGCGATCAGTCCGCGTTTAGAAAAAGATAGGATAGACGAAGGGGGAAACTTTTTCTGATCTCTTTTTTAAGTTGCGTCCTCTTAAGGATGATACAATCAAAATCAATAAAACCTACTTCACTCTATGTATCAATTTCCACATAAAAAATATCTCACGATAAAACTTCCATTTTCTTTTTTTTTTCTTTCTTCACAACTTAGTAACTTCACTGTTAAAAATGCAAAATAAATAATTCCATTTTTTACATGCTGCTAAGAGCTTTAATTAATCTTTAAGAAAAGCAAAGCAAAGCTAGCTGCAGCGCTGGTTTAATCAGAAAAATAAATAAATAAACAAATAAATGTTGATGTTGATTTCTTTTACTTTTAACAACTGATAAATTGAATTTGTCCCAGAGTGGTAAAGCAGAGCATTTTCTCGTTCCTCGCCAGAAGAAGTGGCATAGCATTTTGACTCGTAGTTAACACTAGGTGCCTTTCAGCTTGATTACGTAGCCAAGTCAAGCGCCTGCTTTATGGCGTCACATCGCGGCTGCTCAAATGTTTTACCCGCTCCTTATTGGGCCAATTCTCCTAATTGACAAAAGCAACATTGCAGGTGACACGATGAAAATTGAACGCGCGTTTCCCGGAAAAACAATCTATCATCACATTGGCAAACTTTCCACTCACTTTTCTGGCTTAACGAAATTGCTAACTTTCCCCCAGAAACAGGAAACACCCATAATTGCTAGAAAAACAATGGAAATTGACGCAAACCGATTGTTGTCATTGAAAACAATAAAACAAATGTTGCCTTTCATAACAGTAGATACCATCTTTAATCCCCTTTAATTTTTTTGTTTCTCTTTAATCAGTGCAATTTACACAAGCTAAAATTGCACTTCCGGGTGTTAATTAAAGACTTGAAATTTGAAGCGCACAAGTCCAAAGAAGAAGGTAGATTTCAGATCAACCCAACCGGAAGTGCATTTAACCCTTTCCAAGAACACTCGAATAGAAAAAAAAAATACAATGTCTAGATTTAATGTTTCAATTACGCGTTTCGCAAACTTTAAAAACGATTTACCCGGTTTAAGCCGTGCCTTGGAGGCTAAATTTGGCTAAGTGAAAAAGTTTTCTAAAAGTCCAATCATAAAATTCGTGTGGGTGTGTTGGAAAGTAAACATTGCGCATCTAACATTCCATTTGGTCGCACATTTAAAATCCCTCATAAGCCTAATACGAAGCCATTATGTAAAACAAGAGGACCTATACACTCGAGAGACAAACTGATGAGTGCACTAAGTTGCACGAGAGCGTGTAAAAATTGGTCCGCTGTGTGTTATAAACTTGCACTTCAAACTAACCATATCTTGTAGATTAAACCAAGCGAAAAATGGCGGAGACTCTCTCCACTGATAAAACTGTAAATTTTATCTCGACGATGCACTTGAGCTGTTATCGTTATCAACACCTCGTTTCAAAAACTCGGCCACTTCAAAGAAACATGGAAATTAGCATAATAAAGACGAAACTGCAAAAACAAACAAAAACAACAAATAATTAAATCTCGTAGAATTAATTTGTGTTTATCAGACACTGCCTTAAAACACGATTAGGCGTTGAAAACAGATCCAAATTACACACTTCTACATGCAAAACCCATCACTTTCCTTAACCTTTAACAGGTCATTCGCACGAGTTACCTTTGCCCTATCAAGATCGCCTTCTAAATTATCATCTCTATGCATTAGCAACTAAAAATTAAAAATCATCACACCGCTTGCAACCTTTGCCCTTCTTCTACCTTTAAACTTGACGTCATTGCTCATTAAAAATTAAAAAAAAATTCCTTTCTTTATTTATTCAAATTGCTCCAGTGGAACATTCTATTGACCCAACAACAACAACGGAAAGCGACAAGCACCGTTACGATATAGTAACCCTACTTCATCATTCGCAAATGCACCCGCAGATTCAGATTGGCATAATATGTCTGTAGACTGAATAATTCTGAGAGAAAAAAAGAAAAAAGGTTCTGTTTGCCGCCACTCTTTCCATTCCTTCACACACCCGAATTCCATCAGTGCTTCCGAGGGGATCTCTTAGCAGCTTCCCCTTATCGGCCTCTTTCCAACTGTCTTGGTGCCAATACGAATGCTAACCAAGTAGGAATTCCTGAGATAAAAAAAAGGAAAGATGGCGGGTGAGGTGGAAGAAGAAAAGTGTGTGCTTATTATTATTCACACTAGGAAGCAGAGCATTTTCTATGGATAGAAGCTTCTTCTTCTTCTTCTCGCTCCATCCGCAGCATGAGAATGAGGAACATATATTTCCACCGAGGCTGATTTTTCCCAACAAACTCGCAATCAAAAGGCAAAAAATTTCTTCTTCCGCTGATCGGTTTCGAGTCGGAGAAAAAAAAAATTTGTAAAAGAAATTACTATAGTTTCAAACAAATGACTTTCAATTTGCATTCAAATAAATTTCTCGCACTGGAACCTCGGCGTGTATGGCCGGGCGAGACCGATTCAATTTATTCTTGTAATGCCGGCAAAGCAGAAACAATGAGGAGTGATGAAAATGTGTTTCCTTTCTCCAGATCGAACGCGAGGCATTTGCATGAGTGTTTTGTATGCGTTCCGAGAGTTAAGAATGCTCAAGAGGTGCTTAAATTGGTCAGAATTGGAGAATTAAATGCAAATTTAACTCTGATTCGTTTTGCCCAAATGAAATTTCGGACTTACGGCTTAATGGCTGTGATTTAATTTCGTGTCGATTTAAATCTGGCTGCTTCACTCGAACCCCTGGTGTCTTACTCTCGTAACTACACGTGTGACACCCAGCACAGACGTTATCCTCAAAGAGTAAATGGCGTGAACCACTCAACTTCTGATTGTCTGCTTTTTATTGGTGTTATCTAGAGACTGGACTCGATTCCGTGTCGCAGTTATGGCCCGGTCATCCCAACTTGTTAGCTCTGTCCACAAAATGAAGACAAAAATTGATCAGCAATAAATAAGACTAGAACAAAAAAAAGCCCTGACGTTGGAATTTGCAACTAGATTAATAAAAATGTCAATTGTTGCTCGAACTAAGACGTACTCGAGTGAAGTGGAACGAGACTCTCGGTAAAAAAAAGCCCCATCTTTCAAAGCTGCGTTGCACTACGTGACTAAACAGCCATATTTTCCGAGTCGCGCAAAAATCAATTTGTCAGCACAATCAATAACCTTTCTATCTGCAATATCCCGCGATCCATGGCCCACCCCTTTCACCCATCCGAAAAAGAAAGGTGAAAAATGAGTCATGAATAGGCGCTCAATCATTCCCCACGTCTCGAGTTGGTTGAAAACAAATCCATTACACGACTAGGGGCCAGTAGAGCCAAAGCTGGACAAATGAGTAGCCTCAAAAGGACTTACCGTCAATACAGCTGCGTAATTGGTTGACACGAGCTCGCTTTAGATAATCCGGGTTAAATTAAATAACGGCCAGAGAAACAAACCTCATCTCTCTCAGTACACTGCAAAATGCACTTAACGCGTCAATAAAGAATACCCCTATCAGCTTGTTGCAATACCGCATTCCAAATCCGACGTTGTAACAAGAAATTCACGAGGTTTCTAATTGTGAAAACAAGTGTGGATAACGTAAACAGCGTCTTACTTAAATTTTAAAGAATAAATAACAATAATAATTGTAAGAGTTCAGCTCGAAAGACTTCGACGTCTCTCTTCAAATCTTTTGCTGAACTAAAATTTTCTATTACAAATGTGATTACAATATGTGGAAGCAATTAGCAACTAAGGGAGCGGCGAGCAAAAGGGAAGTGGGCCATAAAAGGGGATGCGAGAATTGGAGGTGGTGCCGACGAAACGAGGATTAATGATGAGAAAACTCACAATAATAAAGTTGAATTGAAAATGTAATTTCCCCTTAAATAAACCGACGAGATCCCCCCTCTCCCCTTCCCAAAAACTTGTTTTTACCCCAAACTTATCCCTGAAAATCCAGAATTAAATGTTAAATTAAACAGATCACGGCTTAAAATTTACAAATATGATGAGAAAAGTGCAAAACTACTTGAAACTAGAAGATCACTAGATTATAGTTTAATATTTGATATTTGTTTAGCTATTTTGACAAAATCTTAACAAAATCAATAATTGATCTAAAGTGTAAGGTTTATTATGGATCAGTCTGTAAATGACTGATTAGTCTTGTACTTTTAAACCTTAAAAGTCTTTTTATGACTTTTTCCATCTAAATATTTGCTAGTCAAGTGTCTTAGATAAAATGACTAAATAAATAGCATCGGTAGGTTAAACACGATTTGCACGAAATCGTAGTGCAAATAATAAACGAACCCACCTAGTATTTACCATAATCTAAAATGCTGATCTTGTTGTTAAATGTTTGCAATTGTCTTAGGCAAGTTAAAAGTGAGATAAAATTTTCAACAAAAAGCATAAAAAAGCATAAAATTAACTAAAAAAATAAAAGTTTGTCATTAATGAGAGAGCAAAATTCGAAACCTTTCCCTACCCCAACCTTGATGAGCAATGCAATCATAAATAAATTTTTAAAAAGACCAATTAACTTTAAAAAAATTTCTCTTCCTACCATAAAATCAATTTCTAAATTTAGAAATTAAAAAAAAAAAATAAAGTAAAAAGTGTCAGAGTTGTTAATGTTATTTTGGGCGAAAAATCAGTTAAATGGTCAAAGCGTGGAATATTTTTGAAATTTTAAGTTTTTGTAAGAAGAAAAATATTTTCATAAATTTTTTTCTTATAAAAACTTGAAATTTCAAAAATATTCCACGCTTTGACCCCTTCAAAATGGTTTTTTATGCGCACTGCACAATAATCCTCCACTCCCCATATTTCATTACTTATTAACTTAGAAAAAAAAAAAATCTCCACTTTAAATCTGAAATGAAATTGGCTTGATAACTCCCTGAAATATGACTAAACTCAATATATATCTTAACATCATTTTAAACTCCATTTTTCAGTCTATTAAGCGGCACGAGTGGAAAAAATGTAAAACTTCTTTCTTGCCACGTCAAACTCATGAAAAGAAATAAATATCCCTTTTTAGGGGTAGCCAAAGGCATAGCTATCCATCAAAACTTTTATGTGAAATGAATCTCAGGATAAATTACTCCATTTTTCCAATGGTATTACTGCAAGAGCAATGTCCCACATCACAAAGTGAACAATTTATGCATCCATTCGCAGACCCCGCGTAACAAAAAAAAAATACTTTTTGCATAAATATCTGCTCAATTGCAGCTGTAACATTGCCTGACAGTTGCAACACATCAAAAAGTAATTTATCGCGTCAAAATGTACTTCCACTTTAACCCAGCCTTCAAATGTTTATTCCATTTACACAGAAGAAAAAACTTGGTCTGAGTTTAAACTGCGACATTCTGACATCCATTCAACTCACTCCATCACGAATACACACAATATCTACCGCACTCTTCCATTTTTCCATTAGCTTTAAAATTTAATTTCCCCTTAATAAATATTTACAACTGTTGGCGAAAGCGGTATTTGAATTCGCCATTATTTATTAAAGAAACTAAAGCGTACAATTGCTCGCTCAAGGATGTTGTATTTAGAAATAGTCAAATTATTTGGTAAACAAACAAAAAAAAAATATTTCTAGTTTTGACAACTTGAAATTAATTCAACGTTTCAACCTTTGCTCGAAACCGAGCAAGTGGTAATTCACACCTTGTTTACAAATTGTTAAGTCATCAAAATTGACTTTTATTAATTCAACAAATCCCCTGATATTAATTAGTGCAAACAGACGATTACATCAAAGTAAAAGTAAAATTGAAAAAAAATTTCAATATATATGACATTAAAGACATAAAAAATTTCAGGAAATTTGCTAAGCTGCGTTTTAATCAACCCATACGAGGATCCAGTTTAAGAGCAATCACTGACTTTTATTGACATCAAACTGCATCATCAAGAGCAGTCTGTAAACATAGTAAAGCATTAAGCAAACAACTCGTACATTACATAGTGTATCAAAACGGTTGTCGGCGTCATGCGACATCATTTGTCGAATCTCGCTAAACCACATCTAATAGATGTAAATGCGTATGAAATAGCAAATTCCTAATTCGCAAGTGTAATTGAATTTGAAACAGATCGGAATGAGCTGGCCATTTATTCAACTGTTATTGATTTTTAAACCACTCTTCATCTTCAGCACTGAAATCAATTACAAATCAAACTAAAATGGAGATTTAAAAATGTAAATGCACTCTGCAACTGATCTTCTTTAAGAAATTCCTGTTGACTTCCCCTTTAACCCTAGTTAAAGTGAGTTTATATTTATTCTGTGATAAAAAAGTATCACGTTAGGTATTTTTTCCAACTTAAAGCGGGCAATAAAACTCATCATTCGATTTCTGTTAGTCCAGTCGAGCCACGCCATAAACAACGGTAAACGTTTATCAGTGGTAATGTTTCGTTTCAGCAGTAAACGATGATACTTAATCAACATCAGTCAAGTAAAGTCTATAAAGAACGATTTCTTTACCCCGCAACAGCGCCGCCTGCTTCTCGCCGTGCAAAATAAGCGGAAGGATCAATTCTACTTTTTACCACCGGATCTGTGCTTTTTCCGCTCCGTTTGGCTGAATTCGGGTGCTAAAATACAGAAGTGGCGACTCAACTTGCACCAGTTGTCGTCTTAATCGATGTATAGTCGCGTTTAATTCTATTGTCTGTCTTGCATTATTCATTAAACTGCTCAAACTCTTTTTATTAGGGAATGTTAGTTGAATTACATCGATTCGGCTATAATGTCAACCTGACTTGGGTATTCCATTGCTTAACTTACACACTCCAACCTCATTTACACAAACTTAGCACGACCGATTTTAACAGCCCCCACTTCCAGCAGGAGATAAAGTAAATGAGGCAGTCTTGTAGGCTTTTTTTATTAAGTGCTGGGGGTCCGTCTTAATGATTTCTTTCCGCTGGGGACTCATTTTTGATGTCAAAATATCAGCGGAACACCCTCGACTGCAATTTCGAGTCCCCAGTTGAACCGGAAGTGCCATTTCATTCGCTCCAAAATTGCCACTTGAAGCAAGCTGACACTTCCGGTTGGTTTTACATCACTCCAGTGTTAAATTATATCGATTTGATTTAAAACGTTCAACAACAACGCTTCTAAATCACACTTTCCTTATTTATTGCTATTTTAATCCCATACTAAGCCTATATAGTAATTAAAAATGACCAATATATCAAGCTTCAAATACCACATCGACAACGTCAATTCAAAATGAAACTTTATATTAAAGTAAATATTAAACTTTTGAGAAGAAATTATTATTTACCAATTACGAAATGGTCAATCCTCCAAAGATTAAAACCAATCTCCAGTTACTATTAACTTATACCTTTAGAGAAACTTGGTAGCAAAATAAATAAATAATAAATAAATAAAAATCCATTTAATAAAAACAAAAAATTGTTATTAAAAAAATCAATTTAATATCTCTCCCGCTACAGTTAGACGCCCGCAGGACAAACGTATCTGTATTTATTATTACTATTTTTTAATATGACGTACAGCAAGCAGACATTTCGAAACGAGTCCAGTGTTAGTGACCTGCAGCTCACTTTCATCCCCTTAAAAAGAAATCCAAAAATAATAAAACCTCACCTCGCCCTTGGGTATAATGTTATTCCAAATGCGATATCAAGTGACGCGAATTTTAGACTCCCACAGCAACAGATTCCAAAAGGAAGTGACGTCACTTTTAGCACTGTGTGATTGTCCTTGACATTGTCCTAAAGGCCCATTACACAAAGCACAAAGTGGGATGACATTACAGGGAGTGAAATCCTTTGTTTACCTCGCCCGTAATTGACGTATCACTATACTCAGTTGATATTAAATTTTAGAAAAAAAATAATTAAAAATCAAAAATGTTAAAACTTAGTTTGCAGTGATGGATTAGGCTTGCGACGTCGAATGTTGGTGACTATGACCTTAATCCCCCTCCATCGCTGAATATCACTGACAAATTGACAATTTCGCGACCCTCTTTTGATTGATTTAAAGCTCAAATCGTGGCTGTCGCAACTCAGTGCAGCAGGTGCAACTGCATTCTGTTCTATTTACAGCTATAACGTCATTTATAGCGCAGATTGATTTCATGTGCTCGTACTTCACTGATTAGCACTTCCGGTTTCATCTTTGCTTTCAAACTTTAAAGTCGATGTCGAATTTTCACATTTCCATCCCAACCGGAAGTAATCTTCCTAACCGGTTCGAAATCTCTAACGTGACACAAATTTTAAGTGGGATTAGAGTAAGTATCTTGTAATTTAAAATATCGATTTAGTTGTCAGGTAACATACCCAAAGCACAGAAACACAGTCGGAACCCCTTTGATGTCGGTATCAACACAAAACATCTTGGTAAATTCATCCTGCAACCCCCAAACAACCACTGCACGGCTTAAAATCTCATTATTCTGGCACGAGCAAAATTCAATATGACGTCACCCTTAATTACCCCAAGCTTAAACCAGACTCCACTCAACGAAAAAAAAGCATCGCTGTTTGTTTTTATTTACTTGCAAAAAGCGACCTTTTCCTCGCCGCACTCTCGCTGGCAGTAAAAAAAAAAAAAAAAAAGCAGTTACTTAAAAACCACTGCATTTTTATTTTTAAATTCAAACGTCGCATTTCGCCGCAATTGCTCCATTCCGACGTGCGGGCGAAACTCGCGGCTACGCTGCGGTGCCGATTTCCACGTGGATTTCGCACCGGGTGTTTTACGACACCGAAATTTACACTCCGTTTCAACCAGTGACAGCAAAATGAGGCCGACTCCACCCCCGACTCTTCCTGCCTTTTGGGGACCTTTACATTTGATTCCAGATATGGGCAACCAACAGCCGCAAGCAGAGGGCGACTCTCAAATCACAATAGAAATTTCAGGCGGCGCGGCAGGACCGGCGACGTTACATACTTGACACTTTCGACAAGTTGACCGTAGGCAGTGATTTATGTTAACATGACAGAGTCGTAAAGGAAGACGTGCGACAAGAACTCGATAACGCGACTCAAAGAGATTGCGAGAGGAAGAAAAGGAAAGTTGGCAATGGCAGATTAAATTTACACGTTCCATGCCATTAGCGACCAAAGTGTTTATTCTGAGCAGGCGCAGATGAACCGGGCATTTGGGCTCAATGTTTACGAAGCTTCTCATTGGCGGCCAAGGCGAACTGCAAACGACAAGGGATCGATATCAGGCACAAGCTGGGGAGAGAAACCGAGTGCGATTCGTATCAAGCTGCATGATTTCTCCGAGTTCTCCTTTTTTATTATTTTTTTAAAAAGTGCAGACAGAATGAGACAATCAATTACGTGGAAACCATTAAATCGATGCCAGTTCTGCCTTTCACTTCTTGAAGTTTTTTTTTTTAAAGTCTTCGTCTTGGAAAACGGAATTAAAATTCCAAAGCAACAAAAGCAGAGATATTCAATTCCGTCTTCAGTTCTTTTTCTTATTTCTTTAATTTTGAATGCTTCAAAATCAATGCCAATTTTCATCACGATCGAGATTAATCGATGCGTTATTGCTCTTTTGTTCTCGCATTTTCTCGATTGTGAAAAGCTGTTGGATTGTTTGAAAGTGGGAAAATATTGTTGAGATTACCTAGTTCAGATTTTAGTTTTTTAGAGTAAGTTACACATGACGTTAAAATAAAATAAAAAAAAAGTGTAATTTGATTATGGCTCGCATTAACCTTAGAAATCCCCCTTCCATTATAGCTCGAACTTACACTGACCCTTGAGAATTAAAATCTCTTACAAGATATAACTAGATTAATTACTAAAAAATACTTAAACATGATTTTTTTCCCCTAACAAAATCCACCAAAAAAAAAATAAATAAAAAACAAAACCTCATTTCATAATTACAAATCAAAATCTCATCATTAGGTACCGTAATAGATCCCACTGTTAGTTCATTAATTTGTAGCTCCAGAAAAATAACCAATAACTCGAGAGAAGCATCTCACATCACAAGAATCACCAACGTCCAAAAATGTCCACAATCAATAAGAAAATATAAATTCTCAAATGGTCACACGAAATGTCAGTTCAGTAAACGAAAAGCACTCAGAAAATTTGCACTTTCACCTCAAGTTTCTTGAAAAAAAAATTAAAAAAATAATAAAAGGTAAAAACTCACGGTTTGGGTGACAAAACCTCTTTGACCATTGGTAGAGCTACACCATTTATCCATTCCTCAGGTTCAAAATTCAAATTCATAATTCCTTCCATTGACTCTAAAATCGACTCTAAAAAAAAAAAAAATTGAAAAATAATTATTAAATAAATCATATTGTTAAATTAAAAATATGTGATTTGTAATTAATTGAAACTGGTTTATTTGTTTGTGGTGACAGTCTTTGCAAAAAGCGCCATCTTTTAAAAAAATGAATGGAGTGTTTTTGGCAGATGTTAAGAACATCAACTTCAAATTAGAGGCCTTCAAAGCGAGCGCATGTCCCAATAAGTTTCTGGCAAATGGAATAGCACGTCTCTTAGTGAGTGACGCAGTTTGCCGTGTCATGTTTTCTGTCGTACAACATCCTTCAAGTTGCTTATCATGGGGAATTGAGGAGAGTTTAAAATCTCTTGTGTTGATGTTGAGCAGCTGCTGGCTAGAAGCAAAGTTACTTGGACGAGCACAACTGACAACTTAAAAAAGGATATTTTTCATCTTTCCTCTTTGCCTTTTTTATTCCTTTTATCATTGATTTGCGCATTTGCATAACCATTTGTGAGATGGAAGTTTTTTTTCCCCTTTCCTTTGCACTTGCAAAAAGTATAAAAGGCCTCCAGTGTTTTCCTTTTCCCATTTTTTTTATTTTTTTTTTAAAAAACATTTTAAAGAAATATGGGTATAATGGAAATAGAAAAAAAACATGATCAGTATTGATGAAAGAATAAGAAGAGAAAAATGTAAATATTTGAAAATTTCTTTTGCAATAATGCAAATAAACTGTCAAAACAAGAGTTTTTGTTGGGGAACAATTGTGGGGTGAATCTTAAAGCCCCATTATAATTTTTGCATAAAATTCATGTTAAACCAAAAATATTTTACAAGAAGTGACTACTGACAAGTGATTGATGCACTTACAAAAAATTGAGTTAATGTCTGTGGTAATGCCAAAACATCATCCGCCATTTTGTATAAATAAATAATCATCTTTTAATAATTTTGTCACAAAACGTTAAAAAATTTATAAAATGCTTCAGTCAAAACATTTTAATTATTTGTGGATTAAGATTTTACATGTCCTTAAACTAAAAAAAGTAGAAATTTTAATAATAAGTTTGCTACGTAAATAAACAACACCGAGCCAGATTTAGGGTCTCGTGGGTCATGTCCCATCTTAATCCTCCCCACAACTCCTCCTATGAAACTTAAACTTTTTCATTACTAAAAACTTAAACTTATTAAAAACCCTCTTCCCCGTCTTCGTCAATTATTCCTCATCACAAAACAGATTGAATTTTCCCTCGATCCAATTAAACCCCTAAACAAAAAGGAAGAAATTAATTCAAATTCAAATTATTTCATACTTGTTTTCACATAATGTAAATACCCTAACGATTTTTTCCCTTTTTATATTGACACATGCTGTCGCTTCTTCATAGCAAACTTTCATTTCGTCAAAACAAGACATGGGGGAAAAGATGTGTTCCGCTCAAAATATTCAATTATGCAGGTACGCTGCAAAAAGATATTAGATTATTGAATTTTCAAATCGACTAGACAAGTCTTTTGTAATATAAACGTACATGTCGACGCGAGATTACATTTTGAAGGATGAAAACTTTTGCTTCAAAACAACATTAGTTTTCTTTGCTGCAGAGCATTTTCTGCATACCGTCGCTTATTGCATTTAACCCAAACAGAAAAGGGGGAAAAAAAATTCATAATGACGACATTTCTCACATTAAGTCGCGACATTTTGAACTGAAATTAGCTGAGAATAATTTCCCAAGTGTGAAACTCGGTCTGGCCTTTTGAAATTTACATGAGCAAAGTTTGGTGAGCATAAGTTTGCGCATTGTTCATCCACTCGAGTGAATATCATCTCTTAACTTATGATTTGGGGCATCCGACAAATTACACCGAGAACTTACTTAAGGCCCCCATAGACACAAGGTATAACACACCTGTTCCCACTCCCACCAGCTTTTCATGTTTGTTGCTTGCACTTAAGTTGCAAAAATCCTTCCCTTTCTTTGTTCGCTCCGTGTGGATAGTGCGCATTACTCAACCTTCTGTCTCTCGTTTTATCTCGTGAGTGGTCACACACAAATAAGAGAAAGCTGCGCCTCCTTTTCATGCATCGAGCCACTGAAAAAACCGCATCTCAAAACAACAGTGAAACAAAGGGCTATTCACATATGTGTTCAAGTACCTAATGACGAATTAAAGTGAGGGTTTGTTTCTTAAGAAGTTTTGCAGCTTTTTTTTTTTTTTTTTTTTTATAAAGTTGGGTGTTTTTCTTAAATTAAGATATTTTTAAAGGCGGCATGAATGCGTTTTCCCTGGTCTTTTGTGAGCTCACAAAAGTCCCTTAAGTAAATATTTTATGCTGGTCAGAAATGAAATTTCGTCATACACTTCGCTGTTTTCACTCCACCTAGTGGCAAAATTTTCTATTTTTTTATTTTTTTTTTATTTTTTTTATTTATTTAAGATACAAATTTAAAAATTCAATTTCCATGACGTTATTGAAAGAACTAGTGGACACGAAATTGTAAACTAAAATAACATCTCTATAAGAAGCATGAAATATTACCGAGTTCGCGTAATGGAAAGAGGATCAAGACAACTACAGACTTAATCCACCAGATCCATTCATCATTAGGATTTCGCGTCCCTTTTTTATAGTGGTAAATATTTTTTCCACTTCCACAATCTTAGCCGTGGGGAAAGCTAGTGCATGTAACAAATGTCCAACACTAATATCCCTTTATTCATCATAATCACACTCACTTGAATTTTTTCTCCTCTCTTTCTTTTTTTCTCAAACTCCTTCGAACATAAACAACTTTCACACTCCGCACTCTATTTAACTTGAAAGCAAACGATTAAGACGACACGCATTACCGCAATGAATTATACCTTCGCCCATATAGTGCAGTGAAAAACGGGGGGACGAATTGCAGAGCAGATAAAACATCGAACTAATTAAAACCGTCCAAATAATTCACACAAAAACACATCTTTACGATCTTTTTACAATACGTCACGAAGCATGTTCAAACTGCCAACACCCTTTATTTCCGCTCCGATACCCGTAATACAATACAAGCGCAAAATTTAATGTACAAACGTGACTAGAGCTGAATATGAGCTCGTTCAGGTTTTACAGGAATTGTTTAGTTATTCCTTAAACTGTTCGCGATAAGAGGGAAAAAATTGTTTTCGAGATACAAAAACTTGATGAAAGTTCCATTTCGTGAATCACGAGATTATCACTAGATTGTGATGTGCCAGGAAAATCATCGAATGGAATAGCTCTTGCCCTATACAAACGACATTACATCTAGACTGGGATCAAGAAAGCTCTCTTACATAACAATCATAAGGCGTCTGACAATCTCCTCTACAACCAACATTCGGGCGTGAAGGAACTGCACAAGTTAAAGTTTCGACATACAAACCCTTGTTGAGAATACCCTTTCGTTGGCAAATTGTTTTTGTCTCGTGGGTGAAATTTTGAATTTAGAATTTCCGAGGCGCAAATACTTCAAAGCTGAAAACGCCATCCTGGGGCAAAGAGAAGAAAAATAGAAAAAACTAATAATCCAGATTCGGTTTGATTTCCAAAATACTTCAAATTTCACCACCAGACAGTGCTTTTTTTTTACCACTTAAAAAAGGCTCAAACCTCTTAATTAAAACCCGACTTTCCTCTATCAACGCTCAACTTTAAACTCAACAAATAAACCATAACTTCCCAACACCCAAAAATAATCCTCAATTCCCTCCCCCAATCGGAAAAAAAACCAGTTAAAAAAAAAAAATTGCAATTTTTTGCTTCCATTTATCTTCTTCACACTCCATCTCCATCGATTTCTCCGACTCCACTTTATTTCAACACCAACTTTTCTACAAACACACTATTAAAAAACAACAACAAAAAAATCCAATATAAAAACAACTTATATAGGATAAAGTAAAAGGGACACTAAACGCTCGTGGCAGCCTCAACGACCGGTTGAAGGAGTGAAGACCAGCAAAGTCATGTTTCTTTTGACTGTAATTGGAAGCTTGCCCTAAGCGTTAACAGGGGATTCCAACACAAGGTGTCACTTTTCACTCGATAAAAACGACTGTGCGCTTCGTTATCATAACCAGTGGGGATAAAAATGGAAAAAAGGGCTACGGAGGTCCGGTGTGTGGGTAAGAAGAGATGGGGGAAATTTCTCTGGGTGCTGTCAACGTGAAAAGGTCGTGGTTATATTGATCAGCTAGTTTCTCTTGACATTTCTCGAGGGAGGGATGAGATGTGCAAGAGAAGGAAAGAGATAAAAGATAACGCTGATCGTCTACCGCTGTTCGAATTGAACTGCACCTCATCACTCAAAACAAGTCGGCAATTTAAGGAGATGTATCTGCTCGCATCTCGGATCTTTTTAATGAATCCCGCCCGGGATTGGAATTTTCATTTCGTTGAATCATTGCATGCTATACCTACGGTACTTGAAAAGTACAGATAGATGATAATAAGCCTTTTCATGCTGATTGCTAGATATAAGTAGAGAACTCTGTAATTTCCTTTTCCCTTTAAATCGTAATTAGGGTTGCTCAGTGTCTGTACACTGCTGAGACAAACGCTTGTGACGAGAATGAATTAGCGCGTTGGTTTAAAGACACGCTAGCACAAACGGACACTACGAATAAGGCTTGTGAATCTATTTGTAGATTCACGATCAAGTGGGTTTGAAAATATGCTCTC
>JAQFZP010000215.1:0-47080 GCA_034695745.1 Geophilus truncorum | reverse complement strand
ACGAGACGCGAGCGTGCCTTTTAAGAGAAAAAACGTACGTTTTTTTTTTAAGTTTAAATTCTGGTTCGATAAATCCCATAAATGTTAGGAACAATTTACTTTTTATTTTCTTATAATCCTATATTTACAGAGGCAAATCTGACGATTCTGTTCGACATAAAATGACAGTCGCGAAATGTTCGTAATTCTACAAGTCAATCGATATCATTTTGATTTTGATTCATCAAATCATCACATTTCAAATTTGAAAATAAAACGTAATTGTATATAGTTGTATATTTTTCTCTGAGCTCGAATAGTTTGAATGATTTCTATTGAGGAAGAGTTTTATTCATGGCACCGTGGGAATGTAAATATGGGATTCTTAACACTGAATTTCGCGATAATATTAATCATTGATACATCATCTGCTATTTATTTATTTGATCAAGGACCTATTAGTTACTGTCAACCGGAAACTGCAAATTGTAGTGTAAGTATAGGATTTTAAAAACCCTTTGATAACATGTATTTATTTTCTTTTTCTAACTTTTCAGTCAGAAATTAAATTGTATGCTGGGAAATTACAGAGTTCAGAATCACAAATAAAGTATTGGTATCGAGAGTAAGTATATTTACTGTATTTATTTATTTATTAAAATAAAGTTCTTTAATTTCTCTTGACTAAAGAATGGAATAATTTTGGATTTTCAACATCTATTGTTTTTGATTTATAGACTGGATTTGTGCTCTGCAGATGAAAATAATTCGCCTGTGGAAGATGAAAAGTTTAGAGACATGGGAATTTCACTACCATTGTACAAAGTAAATTCTGAAACATTATTACACAGCAATCATCAATCATCATTTATCTTTTATTTATGTATTTCTTTATTGCAGATTTCATTTGGCAAAGCCGCAGAATGTGTTCAAGTATGCGTAAAACAGTACAGTGGTGATGACAAAGAATCTGTCGGTAAACTTTCAATATTAAAAAATGCAATATACTTGAATTACCAACATTTATGGTACCATTTATTTCTGAGTTTACCAAATCATAAATAATTTGTTCATTTATATTGAAAGGTTTATTGACAATATTCCAGTGATGTGGTGTTGGAACAGAGAAGAACATATGTATTGTGACACTCAATTTCCAATTGGCTGTTACGTCAATAAGACTGGCACTCAGCAAAATGCTTGTGTTATGAACGTAAGAAATATTTTTAAAATTACTGTCATTATAATAGGTGCGGTAATGTATTGTGAATTTTTAGACGGCTTACAAAATTCCAGATACTTATTACATCTTCAATCACGTGGAAATTAATATTGTGTATCATCCAGAATATCCTGAAAATCACGATTCGTTTTCAAAAACCAATGGCAAGATTATTTCCGCAAAAGTAATTTTCAGAAGGTAAATTTGAATCTGTATTCCTTTAATACTGAGATTGATATTTGTCATTATTTATAGCATCAAACATAATTCATCTGAAACTCGAGATTGCAGATATGATGCACCACCAATGGAAATACCGAGTAATAATTTGCAGCATGGGGAAATTTTTACAATTAAATACACTTATTCTGTTGAGTTTAAGGTAAAAAGTCTTGTAACGAAATTTTACTAAGTGCTAATTGATTTTTCTTTTATAACAATTGATAGGCAATATCCCCATTATTGGATTACACTACTGAAAAAGTTAAACATCGTCTAAACACTGAATTAAATTCTTTAACATTTTTACTGTTTTTGTCTGGAATTGCTGTGCTTTTTACTTATTTTTACTGGTGTCGGATTAATCGTAGTGTAAATAGGAATAGCAAATCGATTTGGCGTTCAGACAAATTATCAAAGCAAAGTTATTGTTATTAATTTTATTTAAAAGTGGAAAACGTGTGACACTGAAATTCTTAATAACACACTGCACACACTGCACACTTCAAATGAGAGAATATGGTTTGTATATATTGTAATATATATTAATTCTAATCAGTGATGAGGATATATTTTAATTACTGTTTTGGATATCGAATCGAAAAGTTAAATAAATGTATTTATTGCCTACATTTTTTAAGTCTGAATATTTCTCACTAAAATAAGTAAGAAATTTTGTTTTGAGTAAATCGAAGAGAGAAATCACATTTCACCTTTTAGAGAACGCCCGGTCCCGGTGCCCGTGCCCGGTAGTAGTTTATTTACATTCTGCTCCAAAATGGCGGCAAGTCAGTGCAACTCGGGAAACGTCTTCACCAAACATTCAGATTGCTTCGATGTTTGCACAGGATTTGATGGTGCCGTAAAAGTCAACAAATCCATTCAACACGATAAAGCATTATTTAAAGTGTTGGACTTTTACCCTGACGAATATGAGATAAACAACGAAGGTAAACTCCTCTTATCTGTACCCAATCATTTTTCAGCAAACAAATACTTTAATACTGACTCTGGAGTAACTATTTGCTTTCCTATGGACGATTGTTTCGCTAAACACAAGTATTGGCTGGTTGATCAAGAAAATATCCATTTTCTCGATCACAAGAGACAATTGTGGGTGAAGCCAATCAGGCAGATTGCGTCTTTCGGCGAATTTTTTGTAAAGGAAAGTTATGCTGTTGTTTGCCACCCAAAATTAAGTGATGCACCGTTGAGAATATTCAATGGAGTGCTGTGCGTCTTGTCAATCATCTTATTGTGCTGTCTTTTAATTTATTTGAACCTGAGAGTGAAAAAGCTACGTATATCAATGTCTGCTTATTTCCCTGCCACGTTGTGTTTGGGATATGTGTTCCAAACTTTGAATTATTTTTGGGTTTGTCCCAAACCACTTTTATTTCTTTTGGAGAAATATTTTTTCATCTGTGCGTTTCTGTGGATTAACTTTCAAACATTTCAACTCTGTCAGAAGCAAAGTTTGTGTCTGTTTTCTCGCTTCGACAGTAAAAATTATTTGCCATTTGTGGTGTCTTTACTCCCGTTGTGTTTCGAAAGACTGTATTCTTGTAACAAGATTGACTTTTTCCACGACTCGTGTGACTTTCTACAAACTTACGGCCAATATATGGGCGTTATTTTGGATACATTCATTGTGAGTATGGTCTTTCTAAACACAATAGTTCTGCGTTTTGTCAAGAAGGAAGTGTCCCACACTGGACTTTATGAACAGTAAGTTACATCTGTAACAATTAAAAATCTTCTGATTTTTAAGAGTTTTTTCTGATCTTTTATTAGGTTTTATCTTTACACTCACCTGACTATAATTGGAGGAATTTATATTACTATTAAAATCATCACTGATATCATTGCAATCGAAGAAGCGACCAGCAATTGGTTTTATTTTGACCCCATTTGTCAAATTTTTGGTGGAGTTGTAGTGCTTTTGTATTATAATAGATTGTATAGAATCAAATAACGTCACAGTTAGTATAGTTATATTTAATATAATAAATACATCGAATTATATTAATTATGTTTTTTTGACATTTGATTACTGATTAACACCTACAAAAGGTGAAACTAATTATGATGAATTAAACATGAAGATCAGTACATGTAATACTTTTGTTACGAAAAATATATATAGAAATGATAATGTTATATTTTATAATGTTTTAAAGCTGTTTATTTATGTCCAATTTGCGGCGTTTTGTCTTCTGTTTTTCTAAGAAGCCAATATGTGATCATTTCTCCTTTTCCTTTTACTGAACACGAACCCCGACATTCAATTTCATAACCACCGAGACTTTTCAATAAGTTTGCACACGCTTCGCTCATGTGGATTCGAAATGCTAAAGATTGTATAGCATTAACAACGTAATACATCATGACATTACTGTACCGGTACCTTCGCCCGTAGATTCCATCCGAGATGCCGTGTTCACTGTATCTCCAAATAGACAATATCGTGGCATTGTGATTCCCACAATCCCCGCAACTATTGCTCCAGAGTGCATTCCAATTCGCAGTTTTAAAACTTCTTGCGGTTTGTGGCTTATGCGGAAATTTCGTATTTCCGACAACATGTGCAGCGCCATTGCAGCTATTTCACCAGCGTGTGATTTAGTGTTGCAAAACGACAAACCGCTGACCACCATATCTAAAATTAGAAAAACAAAAAGTGAGAAAATTTCAATTTTGGCTTGATGTAGAAATGTATAAATACAAGCGTCGCCAATAGTTTCCACTTTATATACATCGTAGTTGCCAATGATAGAGTCGAAGTGAGAATAAAGGTCGTTGAGCATCTCTACAATTTGCATTGGCGAACTGTGGCTGGCGATTGCAGTGAAGTCCACTATGTCACTGAAGAAGATTGTTACTGAATTGTATGATTCTGGCTCGATGGTGTTGTTCCTTTTCAGCTTCTCTACTATGTTTCTGGGTAGCATTTGGCACAGCAATTCTTCACTCTTTCTTTGCTCTTCTTGAAGTTCGCATGTTCTTTCCTGCACTGTTTGTTCTAGAGACGTTGAATATTCCTCCAACTAAAAAATAATGAAATTAAGATACGTAATTTTACCTAAAAGGGTTAAAGTTTATTACTCTGTTTATAAGATTGTCGACGAGTCCTGCTTTTGGTGGATTTATCCTATTAAGTTCTGTAATGGCTTGACGAAAGGAAGGCCTCAATTCTGGGTCTTCACTCCAAGCATTATTCATTAACTGTAGTACGGTAAATAAGAGAATTATTACAGTAATTACTATATGTTTCCGATTATAATCGCAAACAGAAAATGTCTTGCTTTTATTATTGCTTTCTGAGAAACGCCTAACTCTGGCAACACTTCTTCAGGTATGTGCGGTCGTAATGGGAAAGCTGCACTATTATCAATATGCGACTGCCATTTCTGATTTTTGAATTTAAGTATGGTATTATAGATTACGATACCGTATAATGATTATTTTTTACTTATTCAAACCTTGAAAAGTGAGGAATGAATCTCGTCTCCGAAAGTAGTTATAATGGTGAGAACTTCAGTTTGGGTAAAATATTGCAGCTCTGTTGAGTAGGGCAATTCGTGAGTACAGATTTCACTGAGGATTATTCCGAATCTAAAATATGTGAGAGATTTGATTTTTGAAATACGGTACAGTATGTAGTAAAAAATTGGCAACTTACGAGTACATGTCGCCGTGTTTGCTTGGTTTTTGTGTTTGGTTTCGAAGTATTTCTGGAGCCTTCCAAAAACACTTGCTATATTTTATTTTGATTATAATATTCTAATAATGGTGGCTAAATTTTAATATATGCTTTCTTACATTAAGTCGTTGCTTTTCTTAGATTTTCGCAATAGTGGCAATCCAAACCCTAAAATAATAAGATTTAAAAAAATATAAATTACATGGCTAGTAAAATATACCGGTACCGGTACCTGAAATTTTACACGTCCATCTATTATCAATTAAACAAACGGAAGATGTTAGGTTCCCATGCACTTCAATATCAGAATTATGTAAATAGTGCATTCCTTGGCATATTTCTCTGATGAGTGAATATTTTATTTCCCACGTTATTTTTACGTTCTTGCTAGCTAATAAATCTTGCAGACTGCCCTAAAATTAAAATATTAAAGGAGTAATGTAGAATTTGCTGAAATAAGTGCAGTACAGAGAAATTCAGGAAAGCGCCTCGTTTGCTTTTCTGCAGCATTTTGTTTAGAATTTCTCTGTAACTACTTAAAAAAAATTGAAATATTTTTATTACTTTTGGAACAAATTCTAATAACAAAGCAACGCAAGGTGTTAGAGATAAACCGAGAAATCGAACTATGTTTCCATGGTTAAGTTTTCTTAAGTACATAATTTCCTCCCGAAATTTAATATTGTCCAGTAAAATGTCAGTTTGTTCTTTGAAATTAAAGAACTAAAAATGATATTCAAAAATTATGAAAATTAATAAATCGGTGTTTATTAAAATAAAATTACCTTTGCATAACATCTTTGCCCTTTCCAATGAACAATATGACCTTTAGTATCCACAACCGCATTATGATTGTTTGAACTTAGGTTACTGGTAGTACTAGTCGCATTTGGGACTGTTTTTACTTCATGCCAATCCACTAACCAATCGAGATTTTCAAGTTGGGCGCGTAAAGTTAATCTAAAACACAGAACATTTATAGAAAATATTTATTTATTTTATTGATAAAATAAATTTACCGCACCTTCTTTTGTACCAAAGAAAGAGAATAAGAAGAAGAGAAATTGAACAAATGCCTCCAAAAATAGACGGAACAACGACCAAGACAATGTCAATATGGCAATTCACGCCTATGTATCCTTGATGACAATCGCAAACGTTGGGCGAGATGCAAGTTCCGTGCACACATCCACCTCTAATGTGAAAATAAGATTTATTCATATATTAGTAAACTAAATTCGAACCTGCATCCTGCTTCTGTGCAACTCGGTCCTTGCCATCCGTGATCACAAGAACAAACTTCAGGTTGCACGCACAAACCGTGTTTACACTGAATACACAACACTCTCGAACAGTCTGGACCAGAATAAGCCGGACTCATAGTTAAATTTGGGTTAGTGATGTCTGGTCGGACATCTTTTAGTAAATGGCACCTTTTTCAAATAAAAACTATTGGCAACTTAAAAACATTAAGAAAACTTTAGAATGACGTACTGGCAAACGTCTTGGTCAATGCATTCTCCATGTTCGTATAAAGTAATATCAGATTGATCAATTCTTTTCCCTCCACAACCGAAAGTACAGTAAAATGGCGCAACAACATATTCCTGTCTTATCATTTTTTCACGACCCTCAACAATTTCTTGCGTGTCGCGACTAATCATTCCTTTTCGAGATAAATAACTAGAAAAATATTAAATTAAATATTAAATATTAAATTGCTAAATCGCCAGTGTATTTACTTATTACCTTTTTAAATTAAGGTAAGTTGTGTTCGGTAATTGTAAATCACCATATTTCTTACCAATTGCTTCAATTGCAACTGTCGCTTGCATTAGTATTTCCCACTGCTTACCTTCGTATTCACTATCCAGCAAGATATACCTACTGAACTGTGCTGTCTGCAAGTGATTTATTTATGTAATAATAGAAATGTTGCAAAAAAATTTCATAGTACTTATATTTACAAGTTTAGGTGGCGTGTCTTTGGTTGAACCATTTCGAACAGACACAATAAAAGCCATGAATCCAGGTCGGTCGCCTTTATCATCAAATTTAATATTGCCTGTTAGTCCTCTGAATGAAACCTTTAAAAAAAACTACATTAATAGAAAGAACCAATTTCAACTGCCAATCAATAAACCTGTCGAATTTTCTGTGCAAGACGAGTTCCAGTGATGGTTTTATTCGATTGGATAAATTCAGTCATTGCGTGAGCATATGCCAAAACTGCGTCATAAGCTTTCCCATATTCAGCTCCAACCTGTTGCAGCGAAAAGGGAGTCAACTAATCAACTATTTAACTTTTAGTACTGTAGGTTGGGTTACTCACTTCAAAGTAACGAGCTTTTGTAATACCGCGGTAAAATACTTTGTCAACTTCGAAATGTTTTTTATAAAGACGCTGCCAAATGGGACTTGTAAATCCATTTACAAAATATCCACTTGCAACTAGCATCATTCCATTCATTCCTAATGTGCAATGGTAAGGTTCCTTAAAAAAAATATTTTTGGGGACAAAATCAATAGTAATTTAATTTAAAACACCTTAACTCTTTAAGATAACTCAATTAACTTACTCTTGAGCAAACTGGAGATTGGTTTTGAAAAGGAAATTCCCAACCTGGAATTTCAGCAGACACCCATTGGTACCCATGAATACACGCGACTTTATGTCTTTGAAAGAAACAAATCACAACAGTTTAAACACAAACAAAATATACCATATATTCAAAACCCACTGGATTGCTTGACTCATAACGAGATATTGAAGTGGAGCCCTGACGTAACAAAAGACGATTTTTGTTTTCGCCCTCTTAATTTTTTCCATTTCATTTTTTAACACATCTAACGGCAACCAATCTTCTTCGGGTAACTCTGGTATTACAATCTGCAATGTACATAATGATGCACTTAAAAAATAATGTTTAAAAAAATATTTTACATCTGTAATTATTTCTATTCCATCTTCAGCCATTTTCCGCGAAAACATAGTTGATAAATCCGATGCAACAGAATGTACGACGACCTAAGAAGTAAGTAGAAAGTTTCGGTAATCTGGTTAATGCTCGAGTAATTGTTTACTATCTTATTCCATCCACGTCGTTTGAACATCAACGCGAGGCTTTTAAAAATCGATCTTTCGTTCCAACACACGCGATTGAAGAACGGATACAGTGTCTTCAAAAACAATTTACTTGAAATCAATGAACTTTTGCTACCAAATAGCGTATAAACAATTACTTTATCGCTAAATTGGCTCATTATGTCACGCACTCCCATTAGTGGCATATTGTCCTGGTTCAATAGTGGGGTTAACGTTAATGTAATGTGATCAGATGAAAAACCAATAATTCCTTGAATTCGTTCGTTTGGGTGGTTCTTGAAAAAAACATGAAAAGCAATTTAGTTTAAGTCTTAATTTGTTTTTGAAGATATCCTGCCTTTCCGTGATGGCGTAACCCCATGTAATGTTTATATGCTGTTTCAACATTTCTTTCTGTGTCGAAAGAATGGACCTGGAGTTTGCGGTCTGGAGTTATAAAATGGGTACGGTAATACAGTAACATTTCGACTTTAAATTGCGTAATGTTTTTACTTGGAAGGAGATTTGGGTAAATTCCTGCGTTGAGGTCTTCAGCTGCAAATCTCGCAAAGGTGTCCATATGAGGATCAGGATCTGAAGTTGAACCTGATGTACTAAGATGAGCAAATGTTGCAAGATGAATATGGTCTAAAAGAATAAAGCTATAAGAGTTTTATTCAACAATAAATTCTGGTTTATTCGTGCCTGTAATAGAAAGAAAAATTGTCTTCCTTGTTCGAAGTTTAGCACTCGAGATCCGGCTGGATGTCTTAAACAGTAGTTGTAAATTATCAATTGGTTGGCAAATAGAGCCTGAAAAAACCCCAACGCCTTCGTTGGTCGTAAAAATAGAATCGGACGATTTACACGCTTCGATTGGATGAGTTTCCACTTCAATTTCCTGTGTAAACAAAATTTATTTAACATTTTTCCTCTTACGATTTTTTTTTTAAATTTAATACCAGCTTTGCATCGGGTCCTGAATATATTCTGTTCCCATTTACATCTCTCACTTCAATTTTAAATCCATCAATTAGGAAATTAGCTGCAAAGGTATTTCCTGCTGGTTCTTGCAACAAAATAATTTCAGTTGCGGTTTGTGGTGTTACAGTTATGTACGAACTAAATGATATGGGTCCTTTTCGCTCTTCCGAAATTAAATTATCTAAACAGCTTGTATCGTATCTGAATATAAGGTCGCCTTTATCCCAATCTATAGATTGACCCACTGAACGTGTATCAGTGTACTTTCTACACCTGAATAAAAACAAAATTGGTTTTAATGTATTTTGCAGTAATATTTTAGTACACTTTTTTATTTTTTTAAATATTAAATATTTTTTGCTTTTTTTTTTAGTATTGTTAAGAAGCCGATCGAGTTGAGGGGCAGCAAACGCAATATGAGTTTTTAATTGTGACTTGGAGCATTCGCTCAGTTAAAGCAGTAGAAGTGCGTAAAATTAGTGTTATACACAAGCAGGTGCTTTTCATTACGCACCAGTCAACGTTCACCACCATCAAGGAAATTAATTAACGAAATTAACACAGAAGCAATAAAACGGTCACATCCATGCCATTTTCCCTTATTTTTAATCAACTTATTGCATCAAGTGAACGTTGACCCAACTTAGCTAGTTGATTAAACTTACTTTAAATCTCTGTAGTCATTAGGCTGACGAAGCCATGCTCCTTTTGGAATATACATAGTCGCATTTAAGCGGACATTTTGCACAATGTCCAATACCCTCAAGTCACTAAACGAAATGAAACCTTTACTGGCTCTTTTATGCAAAACCAAGTCGTATGTTTTCATTGAAGTTACAACTTCCGGGCCACTTAATCTTGCCTACATATAAAAAAATACAATTTTTTCTTCTTTTTTAATTAAACCGTTATAAGGCATACCTCGGACGAAAACAAAAAATCCTCTTTTGTTGACACATTGTAGAAATATTTAAATTCGCTTGAAATTGAGACGTCAATCATAAGTGTCGCATCTAAACCAGATATAATCCGATTCTCATTTGCATCCATAATTTCAAGACTTATATTAAAAGGTGTGTTTGCTGCAATGCTAGGTGGTGGTTGCTGAATCCAGTGCAAACGAATTGCAGAAACTGTTTAAAATACAAGAAAAATTCTAACATTCGTCTTTTAAGGACATTTTATGCTTAGGTATTTCTGATTCTCTATTAACTCGATGAAGGATATTTAAATTTAATAGCAACTTATGAGTTGTTGTTAAAGTTGATAGTAAATAACTTTAACGTGGATTGAAGTTACGATGAGAGGTTTCAACAAACCCTTCAAGTTCAGTGACTGTATAATAAAATAAGAATTATGTACGAAATAAGGCGAAGTAAAGTGCTAAATTAAGCTCTTGAATATCAAGCAAAAAAAATAAACGGCATCGTTTTGAGAAACGTGAGCTTTATTGAGTCGTAATTTTAGTAAAATGCGATTTTCCTTCTAGTAAAAAAAGTCACAAATATGGATTCAGTTGATTACTACAAGAGGAAAATAATCCCATTGCAATTTATTTGGTTTCAGATAGGAAAGTAAGATTGATTTACTCTTAAAGTAGAAAAATCTGCAGAAAACTCCCGAGAGACAGAAACATTAAAGCGGATTCTGAAAATTGACGTCAATAAATTGCCTCAATCAAATGCTAATTAAGAATCTCGGCCACTTTGAAACGCTGTTTTTAAATTTAATCAAAACAAATTGCCACAAGAGACTCATTTGCGGTGAAAAATAAACAAACTCATATCCCAAACTTTCCTCGAAATTAGCAAACGATTTTCCACACAACATGAAGTAATAATTAAGTGACAATTTACGATTCTCCCACCTGTTACTCGCACAGGGTTGGTGACATTGGACACACTGGGATCATCAACGAGCGTGAATCGAAAAACCCTCGGCGTCAAAGCTGGTTTAGTATGATATAAACCTTGTGCAATTAACATATTGTCATAAATCTTGAGAGGCGGCAATGTCGTTTTATTAACTTCATCAGAACAAATTACACTAATTGAAAAATCAAAAGCCTTAAAACACAAGCAAAACACTAATCAAAGTAGAAATCACAACATACCTTGACCAATGTCTATCAAACCGTCGAGGAGAAGAAAGTGGAAAATCGTTTGCAGCGAATTGGCACAGCCGTCCATCGTAACGCGAAGATGAATTAAGGAATTCAGAAGCAATTTGGGAGCTGACAGTGAAGAAAAGCGGGTGAGTGAAGTTGATTTTGACATCGTTACCCGAAATTGGTCTTCCTTCGTTACACAGAAAAGCAATAATGGGCTGAGTAATTATTTGGTCAGCAGAAACACTGTAAACAATGTCAGAGTCGGGGCAAGTGTGATTTAAAGGTGGTGGCTTCCAGTTTTCGAAGGGTCCCGGTGGAAAACATATTTCCAAGGCGTTGGCAAAAAATGAGATGGTAATTATGAGGACGTGCACTAATGCTGCTTGCATCTTCCAGCTGAGATAAAATTTGAATGAGAATTATCTGTGCGCACTTGCAACCGCGCATTCATAGATGGGTGAATGTCCCATCATCTGGCTGGCCTACCCTTTCTTTCTGAGGGAGGGATGTCACGTGCATTGGATGACCAATAAAACATCGGGTTCTCAATTTGCCATTTATTATCATCTCTTTCTTTTGTTGTTGCAAGTTTACAAAAATACCAACGGTGTGGAAATTATCACTGAAAATTCGTATTGATTAAATGTTTATTTAGTTTTGATTTGGTCTTACCTTAAATTCCTAAGTTGCGTGTAAATATAGGTTTTGTAATTAGTATTTGTAGCAGCTGCAAAGCGTTTTGATTCTGTCCTTGAAGAAACCGAGACAAACTGTTATTAAGATTAGGGTAATTACACCCAAAATGATTATTATAAGAAGCATGTTATAAACATCTAAGCATGAAATATTTTGTGCAAATGTGATGCGTTTTAAAATTTTATATACATTATAGATAACAGGTGCTGATCATTTAACCATCAACTACACCTGTATTGCGTCATTTTTTATGATTTTACTATCTTATTAATATGAAATTTCAATAAATGTTCGTTTTTTATTTTTACGTTCCGGTTATTTGATTTTACTGTGGTTTATTTATAAATGTTAATTACGTTTTAAAAACTTGAAAATCGATTTTTATGTACGAATTTTGTTTCGAGCTTACGAAACAAAAGCTTCACTGTATAGCACTCAAGAAAACGATTCAAAATGTAATAACCAGAAACCGAGCAATTTTTAATAAATTAATCCTTAGAACAGATGTTGTCTGTAAAAGTAAATTCAAATTAAATATTTAAAATTTTAAAATGTGTAGAAGAGAAAGAAAGAAAGAAAATTTCGGTAGTTTGAAGTCTGTTTTATGTGTAATTTCATAAACAAAAGTCGTATTGCATTTTAAAAGTAACAGTTATTATCTTATTAAATAGCTTCGTAAAAAATATTTCTGCCATTTCCAATATAACTGCCAAAAGGGAAATTATTGTTAGAACTTTTGGCTTCAAATTCACACATAAGTCGAATAATTTGCGGACAAATAAATACACATGTTTATCCTTTGACTTTTTATTCGAACTAAACTCAAAACTCTATTTACACAGGAAATGAAAAAAAGATAACAATCAATGCGGGTACCTCTCACAAAAAAAAACATGCTGGTACTTCCAAATAGATAACACTCCCTCTAGTGACGATTTGTCACATTAACACTTCCAAATAAATAATAATACACGTAATTCTCAAATAAATAATATTTAAACAATACTCTTAATTAAATAAACACTTTACATCATAATATTTAAAGAATACACAATAAATCAAAATAATACTCCAACAATTATTTTATGACTATGTTAGTAATGAAAGTGAATTTTTCATCTTTCGAAGCCTTATGTGGGTCAATATCCTGAGTCTCACATAGCTCCTAAGAAAAGAAGAGTTAAAAGAAAATTTTTCTAAAAAATAAAACAATGTATAAATGAAGGAGTCTAAATTCTATGAATAACTATCAAGTAAAATAATACAAATATGAATAAAAAAAATTTAAAATTGACAAAATCGATTCTTGCGTCATTTCATGACATTGGCGACGCCGCCATCTAGTGTCGCTCCTTGATAAAAAGATACGATTAAACTTTTTTTTTTCGTGTAATGCAGAAAAAACAACATGGCTGAACTGAACAGCAGCCTTACTGCGATGGACTGGCTTCCTCGCATTAACGTCCAAAAACCACCGTCAAATGATGAAATGTCATTACTTGCCAAATGCTCGGAGAAACAGTTTGATTCAAGACTGGTAGACACTGCGACTTCACAACAAGATGGCAAACCACCGTACAGTTATGCCAATCTCATCACTTTGGCTATCAACAGTTCTCCCAAAGCAAAAATGACTTTAAATGAAATTTACATGTGGATTGTCGATAATTTTCCATTTTACCGAACGGCAGGTCAAGGCTGGAAAGTGAGAGTTAACATTTCCAAAACGTAATTAACAAATTTAATCGTAAATGCGATATTATCACTTTCAGAATTCCATTAGACACAATTTGTCACTTAACAAAACATTTCGCAAAGTTCCTCGCACTAAAGACGATCCTGGAAAAGTAAAAAAAATAAAAAAAAATTATTTATTAAAAAGTATTTAGTTTAAAAAAACATTAATTTTTTTTTTATAGGGATCATATTGGGCCATTGAGTTAGATCCCTCAGACGAGCAATCGAAAAAGAGAGCGAAAAAATTTGATTGCGTAATTTAATAACACGAAATTTTTTACCGTACTTAAAATTAAATTAATTTTTATACAATTTCAGTCTTCACCATACACTCCTGAAGATGCCTCGTTGCTACCCCACAGCCCTAGTAGTGACTTCTCTGTATCACAATCTGGATTGCAAAACACAAACACAAGTGTTTTAACTTCAGTATGTATTTTCCATTATATTTGTTATTGATTTTGAGATTTTTTTTTTTTTTTGATTAATCATAGGACGTGATTCTAAACAAGGATTGCAATTTAAGTCAATCTTCCTATGGTGACTTAACAGCATCCTTTCGAGCACTGTATAAAACTGTTCTAGAAGCAAATGGTTATTTAATTATTTTTTTTAAATTAAATTTTATTAAATTGTAAATTATATCGCAGGTATGTCAAATACAACAAACGATTTGGTTCAAAATTTAGACTCATTGCGTGAAAGTGCAAAAGGTTCACTTACAGACATGGATTTAAATCGATATCAAAGTATTAAAAATATTTTAAATTAGAATTTTAATATTTATTATTAATGACTCTAATGTTACAGATTTATTGGAAAGTTTTAAAGGCGGGCAAAAGACACCTTTTTCGACGGAAAGTTTCGCTGACTTTGCGTCATCACTCAACCAATTTCTTTTACAAAGTAACTCCACATGGAACACGTTCCAAACATGCGAAAACACTGATGCTGCTGATTCCCTGCCATTATCAGGTTGATCAATTTAAACAAAAAATAATAAATTCAGTCATTTATTTATATTTAAATAATACTAAACAATAGCTCCAAACGATGTTATTCCCAATCTAGATGAGCGTTCTTCGAGCAAAGAAAACGCGAGTAACAACTCTAATTTACTTTCAACTGATTCTCAGGTAAAAATCAATGCAAATAATCAAACAAATCATCAAGACTAATGATTTATTACAATTTCTAGGTTCCATCACTTGTACCTTCGTTGATTGACGCTTCTTCACTATTACCGTCAACTTCAGTCGATTTAGACGACGATATAGTTGACGAGTTCAATTGGGATAAATTACTGTGAAATAAATGACGACACCTGCACTCGAATGACTTAAGCTCAAACTGAGCTAGTAATTCGTAGATAACTACGTATAATAGTTTGAAAATATTGTTGATTGAAGAAAAATGCATTTTATGATGTTGATACTCACATCGTACAAATGTGCCTTCAAGTTTTATTTTCGAAATCTTACTCATGTTTACTTGTTGCTATCCGTGTTGTAAATGTTGTAAAAATTAACATTTTTCGAATTTCGAATAATTATATAATTAGCGCATATTTTTCTAATCGTGTGTGTTCAAATATTATGTTTCTTTCAGCATTACAACTTTTATTGACATAGTTGCTAGATAAAAATAATTTAACTTTTTAAACGACTGTACAGAGATCAAAATAAAAAGAAATTGATGATTGATGTTCGACAAATGTTGAACCCTTTTGTACCAATGACAATTAAGAAAGTTAAAGAAAAAACAACATTAAAACAATCGTGACCAATGACACAAATATGCCGAACGGTAACCATGTTTTAACTATCGACCATTTGTTAACATATTTGCCATAAATAAACATTTTAAGTGCCAGTTTAACCATGTTCCATCTGCAGGAACTGTTGTAATGCATCAAATTCAGAGCCATTGCCACGTGGGAATGACAGTTGTCGAAAATTAAATTATGCTGAAAAAAAAATTACATATGTATCATCATTTCAATAACATTTCGTTTTGAAATATACGGTACCATTCTATTTTTGTACTCTTCAGAAGCATCAATCACAGCCCTGTCCCAGCCCATGGTCCCGTTCTGCGCTTTATGTGGATCCATTATTAGATACCTGGTTGGTTTCCCAAATGCCATTTCATCTTCCTGGAAAACAAAAATAATTTTATTTATTTGTGATGGTTACTGATGACGTGATGAGTTTTAAATTTACTGCAACGTAATAAGGTCCAGCAAAATCACGAATGACTCCTGATGACATAGCAATTCCCATATGTCCTATAAAAGGAAATATCCATCTACAAAATACACAAGAAGGTTAATCTCAAAACCACCATGTTATGTTGATTGTTTCTCTCACATACGTACGTCAATACTGGGATTGGTGTCCATACCATACAATACGGGTAGCGTTGACGATAATTATCCATTTCAGTACTGTCTGTACTTGACGATGACTCTAATTTATTTGTTGTTGTATTTTTTGTACAAACGTCTACCGCAGCCATTTCATTATCATTGCAATAAGCTTTAAGGTAGCAGCGACATCTTTTAACAATTTTCGAATTTATTTTTTATCTGAAAGGTCGACGAAAATGAAATCAATATTTTTTAAGTAACAAATAATATAACCATTTCCTAAACAAGCAACACAACAAATGTAAACAAAGTAATCTTCTTTCATTGCAGATAAGGTAATCATGATTTAAAAAAAACAACAAATATATAAAAATATAATTGAAGGAACAGGAAGCACAACTGGCTGAATAATTTTAATTAAATTTTTAAAATACACGTTTTCCCACTTTTTTCGGACATAATTATTATGTCTAAAAGTGTATTTCGTCTGCTTTTAAGTGGATTTGTTGCGGTTGGCGGGTTATGAACATATTTGTGACGTCAGCAGGAAGTGAGTCACAGTAATTCCTGATAGAGGGCGTACTTTTTATTGTGTCGTGTCGTGAGGTTAGTTAGTGAATTAAAATGGCAGCTCGCTGATACGCGCCGATGTACAGCTCTTAGTTTTGTTGTTCGTGTCAGAATGGCTTTGCAACAATTTATTCTTTGATTTAATTTTCATTTATTTATAACGTAGTCGCATTTTTGTTGTACGCGATTTAGCGGTTAAGTAAGTTTTTGTTTTATTATTTCATTTTATATTTTGTTTATTTTGCTGTAAATACTTTGGTTTATAATTTACCCTTATAAACCGCTAAGTTGGATTGCCTTTGGAGAATTGTTGTGTTTGTAGTTAGATTTTATAGACGACGAATTAAACCTAAAATCAGACCGAAAATGCCGACACAACTCGCAAATGAAAACGATATTCCCGAAATTAGAGTGAAAACAGCATACAATGGGTAAGTTTATCATTTTAACGCGTCGAGTGTCAATTTCCATTGTATATACTATATACTATATACTATACTGTCTGGTTGGCAATTTTTTCAGAGAGATTATGGTTACGTACATTGACTCCAACATCAGTTTGGATGCCTTATGTAAGGAAATGCGGGAAATATGCAGATTCGACGGTGTACAACAGTTTACCATGAAATGGGTGGATGAAGAAGGTAATGACATTCGCAATTCATTTTTTTTACGCTTATTGACTCAGATTTTTTTGATTTTTTTTTAAATAATAAAACAGGTGATCCGTGTACGATATCATCACAAAAAGAATTGGACGAAGCTATTCGTTTGTACGAACTGAATAAAGATTCCGAGTTGACAATTCATGGTAAGCAAAGTTAAAAATAAAAAGTACTAAAAATTAAATCTTGGGTTTAAGAATATAATCTCACAATCTGAGCATTTAATATTTAACAACAGTAAATTTTTATTATCTCGTTGCTGTGGTAATTTGGCACATGTTTGTTATTGATAAAAGAGCGCATGCTCCTGGTTAATATTGTGTTGAATAATGGTTGAAAACATGGTTTCGTCTGCGGGACTGAAAAAGAGAGTTAATTTTGTGTCAACTGTGTGTTGTCATCGAAACATTGTCGAAGATTCGTTTATTAGTGAGAAAAATATACGAGTTAAACGTGTGTGTCCACAAATGGGGCTTTTTTACATGCATTGTAAGTTGAAGTAAGATCTTACGTATAGTAATTGATTCCATATTTTCATCAATATTTACCTTTTTACACAATTTATTATTATTTATTTAAAATAACAAAAATAATAATTTATAATTTAATATTTTGTAAATTAATTTTTTCTAAATTAATTTTAATTAATCAATATTGATTTTAGTTTCGGTGCTTAAATACCGATAAAAAAAATTGTTAATTTTAATTGCTGTGGTCATTAGAGGTAAGCAGAAGGTGTGGCACATAGCATCAACTGCAGAATTAAGTTGCCATGGAAACGATGTCAATGATAGGTTTCGTCTGTTGCAGTGTTTCCCAGTGTGCCGTCGATGCCAGGCATGCCGTGCGCTGGCGAGGATCGTAAGTTGACTTTAATTTTCAATCTAAATAAACTAAACAAACATTTGCAAGAAGAAGTCGAATGTATTAGTCAATTTCCGAGCGATCAATAATTGAAAAAGTTCCAGAATTGAAGAAAAGTAAGTGAATTGAAAGAAATTGGACAGCTGCTTGATCGTTGAATCAATATTTTAAGGGAAAGGCTTTTTCCGCCGATTGATTGGCGAAGAAACTAAATAAAAACGTAATCGATATTCAATTTGACATTTTGCCTTAACGGGTGTGTGCAAATTGCTCCATAATTCCAGCATTCATGTTGCAATTTATTTTAATGCGGAATTTTAATTATTTAATGAATCACTTAAGAGATTAGACACACGATAGAACAAAACATACCGTAACTCACGTCTATTCTTCACTTTTCCTTGTAGGGAGTATATATCGACGCGGTGCTAGACGGTGGAGGAAACTGTATAAAGTAAATGGACACATTTTCCAGGCAAAACGTTTCAACCGAGTATGTATTTAGAAAAAATATATGTTTCTCGATTTTTTTCATTTTAATTTGCATTAAATTTGCTGACCGTTACGGCTTTTTAGAGAGCTTTTTGTGCCTTTTGTTCCGATCGCATTTGGGGTCTTGGTCGACAGGGTTTTAAATGCATCACGTGCAAATTACTTGTGCACAAGAAATGCCACAAGCTGGTCAAGTTGTCGTGTAATTTAGTGAGTTGTCGTTCTTAAATCCACCTAGCTTAGAGTAGAAAATGGAAAAAAATATGTTTGGGTGAAATGAATGTTTTTTCAGGAGCAGAATAATGCCAGTAATACGGGTTCTACCGAATCGGAAAACGTCGGGAACGGCGAAGCGAATAATTTGAGCACTAGAGGTGAATAAAAACGTGAAGAGAATTTAATGACTTTGGATCGTGTTATTTTTCGATGTTTAACTTTATATAAGTTGCCACACCAACAGTAATTAAAAAGAAGAAAGAATCCGGTGAGACGTTTTCGAGATTCCAATTAGCGACGACGCCGGGTTGTGCTGGTGACAACTTACATCATGAAGCGCAAAATATAGACGATGCCAGTAAAGAGGTGAGCATTAATGTTAATTTATAATTATTTTACTGTAATAATAATAATTTTTATTTCTAGTTGGGTAACGACAGCGACCAAAAACAATACAGTTTGGATGATTTCGAATTAGTTCGTGTAATTGGTCGTGGAAGCTATGCAAAAGTGTTAATGGTTGAATTGAAGAAAACAAAACGAATCTATGCCATGAAGGTTGTGAAGAAAGAATCTGTAACTGAAGATGAGGTTTGTTTATTTGTTGATATTTTTTTTGATAATCTCTTAATGTTATAATATTTTTTTAAGGATATCGACTGGGTTCAAACAGAGAAACACGTGTTTGAGACTGCTTCGAACCATCCGTTCCTCGTCGGGTTGCATTCGTGTTTCCAAACGCCAAGTCGTTTGCTGTTTGTTATTGAATTTGTTCGTGGTGGAGATCTGATGTTCCACATGCAACGACAGCGTCGATTGCCAGAAGAACACGCCCGCTTTTATTCCGCCGAGATTTGCCTTGCACTTAATTTTCTTCACGAGAAAGGTTTGCGCAATGAGATGGGATGGATGTGATAGAAATGTATTCATTCACGGTCTATTTTCTTAGGAATTATATATCGCGATTTAAAGTTGGATAATGTACTTCTGGACCACGAAGGTCACATCAAGTTAACCGACTACGGCATGTGCAAAGAGGGAATGCGGCCCGGAGATACCACCAGCACGTTTTGTGGCACCCCCAATTACATTGCTCCTGAAATATTACGTGGCGAAGATTACAGTATTTAATAATAATAATAATAATAAAACAAATTGAATTTTAAGATAATTTTTTTACTTTTATCTTTAGGTTTTAGCGTCGACTGGTGGGCTTTAGGTGTACTTATGTACGAGATGTTAGCTGGACGTTCTCCATTCGATGTTGTGGGCGCTGCAGAGAACCCTGATCAAAATACGGAGGATTATTTATTCCAAGGTATTTGTACTGTCGAGTTTTGATTTTTGTAATATTTTTGCGAGATGTGAAAGAGATGTGTGAAACATTGCCATATTATGATTTGTCTTCATTTTTCATGTTTGCACAGGCAAGGCATTTAAAAAAAAGCCAGGTATTGTGTTGTATTGACAATTTAAATCCCTGTTGTGTGCATTCATTCCTTCATATCGCATGGATGTGTGGTGTGGAGTCAGTTCAGTTGTTATTTAATGTTGTAGTTGAAAAATGTTCGTCAGTCACTGTAGTTAAAAAATACATTATTACGTTAAAGATGAAGTAATTTATTTTTTCCTATGTTAATAGTGATATTGGAGAAAACAATCCGCATTCCTCGGTCCTTATCTGTCAAAGCGGCATCTGTACTAAAAGGATTCCTAAATAAAGTAGTTTAAGAATACTTAGGTGAATTAAATTAAATTTGAATTAAAATTGTTTCTGGTAATTAGAATCCAGCCGAACGTCTCGGTTGTCATCCTCAAGTTGGATTTTCCGAGATAACGTCTAATACTTTCTTCAAAACAGTTGATTGGGATATGGTAAATGAATTTTTCTTTAATAAAATTGTGATTATTAATTTCTTTTCGAATTTATTTTTAAGTTGGAGCAAAAGCAGATACAACCACCATTTAAACCACGCTTAGAAACTGAACGAGATCTAGAAAATTTCGATCCACAGTTCACGAGCGAACCTGTGCAGCTCACGCCTGACGATCCGTAATTTAAATCAGTTTTTTAAATTTTAAATGTCAATTTACATTAAAAAAAATAATTTTTTTTTAATTTTCAGAAAAATGATCGAGAAAATCGATCAGTCTGAATTCGACGGATTTGAATACGTTAATCCACTGCTCATGTCAATGGAAGATTGCGTTTAATCGGTTGATTACGAGAAGTAATGCAATTAACATTCCCTCCTGATTTGTTGCAATATTATTTTTATACTTTGTACTTTGGGTTTATTTTTTTTTTGTTTTGTATTGATCTATTTAAAGCAGTATTGTGCATATCATAAGAATTTTTGCATAATATTGAAACTTAATCAAGAATTGTCCTATGACAGTTTCAAATCTTTTTAAAAAAGTATTATTCAATACGAATGTAAATTGTAGAATTTTTTTTCTCCTTTCTTGCACACGAAAAACTAATTTCTTTTCCATGTCTACTTAACATGTATATTTTTATAATAGCATAAAAATGGCGGAAAATAATAAGAAAGCAATGTAAACAAAATTGTAAATTTTTGTTTTGCATTTGAGTTGGTTTTTCTCAGCTTATAATTTTCGCATAATATTTTTATTTCATATGAAACTTTAATCGAAAGGTAACAACGCTTCAGTTGTTTATTTCTTTTTGTAGCAACATGCATTCCAAAAATTTTATTTTTGTTTTTAATTTAATTTTTTTAGGCCGATGTTTGTATTTAAATCAATACAATAAAAAATAATTAAAACGTTGTGGTTTTTATTTTTAACTTAGAAAAGTTAATAATTATGCAGCGATAATATCAGTATTGTTTGCATGATGGCAGTTCGTGTTAAGCCGGATGCAGTTAGAGAAAAAAATACTTAAAAATAGTACGTAACGTCTTGTAACAAGCGGATAATAACAAAGGTAATACTTATGCTAATAAGGTAGGCCTGTCTGGCCACTCCCATCTTTTCTACAGCGTATTCTAATTAGGAGAGAACTTGAACTTGCTCGCCACCTTCCCTCAGGCGTGCAATTAAAAGTTAACCATTTCACTTTTATCTATCACGAGACTTTCCAATGCAAAATGAAAATAACTTTCTCTGGATTTATTTACAAATTGAGCGGATAATTAAATAAATACCCGGGGACTAAGATTGCGAAATGTTGTGACCACAAGTTACCTCTTTGGGGATTTATTTCCTTTCAAACTTGTTACTAAGCTACTGTTTCCAAGGATTGTTAAGAAGTTTTTTATGGCTTTGTAGTAAAGGCAAGTCTACAAAGTAAAATAAAAATAAACACATCAAATTTGTTAAAATTTAACTATATTTTAATTAAAAATCAGTTCCCTAAATTTTCTATTATTAAATTACATTAAATATTTATAAAGTTGGTTACGCTGAAAAGTTGTAAACAAGTTTTGTCAACTTAATTAATTAAAAAAAAAAAATAGAATTTTCCAATTACTGTATCTATTTCAAAGAGAGTCAAACCATATAATTTCTGCTCTGTATTAAGCAGTAATTGGTTGAAGGTTGCTTAAGGATTCTGTTAGTCTACAGAAGACCTACACCTACATCCGAGGTTTGTGGGGGCAATCCACTCTACAGGGACAATTGCGTCAGCTTTGGTTCTCTGAAACTCGTCAGTTGAAACCCTAAAAAATCCTCATACCGGTACCCAACTAAAATTATAACACGAGTAATTAATTGATTATCGTTGATAAACTTTTAACTGAGGTCATGAATGGCGACTATTGACATTTGACAGGCAAAATGGTTAGTTGTGATTGAATCGCATTAATCAATATCAACATCAACATCACGTGATTTGTTTGTTGCCAAGGCAACAGCGGGATTAACATGATGATGGCGATGAGTAGTGAGAAGATGGGGTAGGGTCAATGAAGCGAAAATTCGAGTGATTGAACTGGAATAAGCCTTAAACAACACGTTACAAGTGGTTAAAACTTCAAATTTATCTAAATCAAATAAAAGTTTTAAGAAATTTCAATTTACTTTTAAGTTATGTAATATGTTGTTGGATTCTCAAAATAACTTAGGTCTCATTTTTTACTCTCACGCAAAGAAAAAATGTTAGTTAATTAACATTTTTATTAAATAATTTTGTCTTCAAGGTGCAGAGATACAAATATAGATATTTAAAAAAAATTAAGAAAACAAATTGTAAAAAGTCTCATTCGTAACGAGAGAAAAAAAATTAACGAGCTGCTGTAGCGTAAGAGTGCGGCTGGCAACGAGCCAAAACGGGAGGGCAGACGAGCAGTGAAAAGAGCGCGCTCCTGGTGGAACCAGTGAAACTCGAGTTTCAATCAACTGCAAGTCAAGCCAGACTCGCACGCGCTTTTCGTGTATCAGCTCTGTGGTCACGACATGCTTTACTCCTCCAACGTGATCGTTGGACCGCCGAGTAAAGGACCACCTACCTTATACTTCTTTTATATCATTTTCTCTCTAAATTACTCATCAGTGAGTCAACCAACAAACAACGATAGCTGAAAAACAACGGAAAAATGAAGAAAGTGCAAACCGAAACGACGAAAATGTGCCAAATTCAAGACTGCAGTCCGCATCTCAAGAAGGTACTCAACAGTTACAGAACTGCCGCTATGACCAGTTTGAGTGGACCCGACAGTTACCTGTGGCCGGTTATTCCCTCGAACGATAGGAAACGGAAAAAGAAACATGATTTTCAAACTCCAACGCGGTTTCCCGTCCAACAGCTCCCAATTTTAGCTCCACCTGACCAAACTCGAAGCGAGCAATCCGAGACGATTTTGGAGGAAGAAGTGATTACGTGTTTCGTCGTCGGGGGCGAAAAGAGACTGTGCTTACCACAAATCCTCAACACAGTTTTGATGGATTTCACCCTGCAGCAGATAAACGCCGTCTGCGACGATTTGCATATTTTTTGCTCACGCTGCAACCGCGAGCAACTCGAGTTGCTCAAGGTTACCGGCGTCTTGCCGTTGAGTGCTCCCAGTTGCGGGCTCATCACCAAAACTGACGCCGAAAGGTTGTCTAATGCTCTCCTTTATCGGCAACCTGTGGCGTTCGCCGGTTTAAAACGAAGCAAGGGTTCGGTTAAGGTGTATCATAAGTGCTTCGGTAAATGTGTGGGATTGTACATTCCGGAAGAATACTCTTCTCCGAACGCTCTGTGCATCGTATGTCTCGAGTGTAATGGTCATTTTTCACCGAGAAAATTTGTCTGTCATGCCCATAACGGTTTGGAAAAAAGAACTTGCCACTGGGGGTTTGATTCGGCCAATTGGAGAGCTTATGTTCAGCTGGCAAGAGATCAGGTCGATTTGGACAAACTACAAATCAAGTTGGATGAAATGAAGAATATGTATCGGCATTCAGAAGACAGCAGTCATAAATATAAGAGACGGAAGGTAATGATTATTTTTTTTGTTGATATTTTTAGATTAACTTGGAAAAATTTAGGTTTGTGTGTTATTTATGCTTTAAACAAGAAAATGTTTATTGATACGTTGTTTTTTATCTTTGTTGACAACATATCAAGGTATAGGTGGAATGGCTGATAAGAAATTGAATAGTTTCATTCGAGTGTTTGTGTTCTTAGATATACAGTTTTAGCCGTTGTTCGGGGTTCGGGTTGTTTGGGTACAGTAGTTGGATCGGTAAAATGAGATAAATGGATTCCCTGTGTAGGTACCTCTGTTGGTTGAATGGTTTGACTTTCAAACCCATTAACGTGAAACAAAGAAATTGATCTTGTTTTTCTTCAGGCTAGGCAATATTTGTTCTCATTTTCTAAAACTCCCTGTTGCCCTATTGGTTTACACTTTTAATTCATTTTTATTTATAGTATAATTCCGAAGACATAAAAATACCAATCAAAAAGTCGAAATTCGCAAATGATGACTCGCAACCAATCATTCCGAATCACTTATCGTGCGTCGTAGATCCCCTACCGGTATCTACTTATTGGTACCCGGGAATTTCGCTTCAATGCTCTCCCGTATCATTTCCCTGGCCCATTAGAGTGGATAAAGACGGCAAATCCACGTTGACTCAAGCAGCCTTTTATAGAAACAAGTACAGCGCTAAATCCAATTTGTTACGTTGATTTTTTTTTCTACAGTACTTTTAACTTTATTTTTAGTATTTCTTATTCTCATCCTCCGTTTTTGAATCATGGTACTCCAGTGTTGCTCAATCCAGAGCGAGTTGTTCTTCGGTCGGAAACAAATCGGTACAAGTTACAAACGATGATACGATCAATTCTGTACAAGTGTTGTAAGTGCATTTTGTTGTTTGGTCTAGGTTTGAACAACATTACCAACCAAACGTCGCTTTAGCACCATGCCCTGCTCAACAAGTGCATCAAAAACTGCAACCTTTATCATCTGACCGAAATACCTCTGACAAGAGTATAAATCTTATATATAAAATTAACCGAATAACATTGAAAATCAATAAAGCTTTATTATTATTTTTAGATGTCGTTGGCAGTGAGAATGAAATGAATTCACCGGAAGACAGGGAAATTGAATTTCTAAGGAAATTAATAAAGGAAAACAACATTGGCGCTGAACCGCTGCAAGAGATTGTCAGAGAAGTTGAGAAATTGCACAAGAAATATAAAATGGCAGTGGAAACAGCTCAAAAAGAGAAACAAGAGTTGCAAAAGGTAGTGCCAGATTGAGTGAATAAACAAAACAGTATTGTTACACTACCGTAACATCTTTTTACAAAATAGGAATTGAAGATCTTAAGAATGGAGGTGCAACCTGAAGTTGGTTCCCGAGTAAAGACGTAATTTTTAGCAATAACAACAAGATGTTGTTAATTTGTACTTGATGTAAAACTGAGGAAAAACAACAAAGACACTTTGTCACAATTTATGTTGATTGACACAAGTAAGACAAGCACTGTACAAATCTGTATTCGTGTTATGAAAACTTGACACTTACATGAGCTATTCTTGGATGTAATACTTAACATTTGATGTACAAATCAGAGTGCGCTCTATATTAATGCGCTTAATCAGAGTTTATATTAACCAAAGATTATTTAATCTGCAATTTAACAATTCATAGACATAATATCATTTAATAACCTCAAGGTAATCTGGGGTTCTGTACGAAGGTCGCAGTTCAATTCGAAAAGTTGAATAACTTTAATTTTTTAATCATTAATATGGGGCAAAGTTCGTGATGTTTATTTATACATTAAGCTCTCATAGAATTTTCATCTTTTGTGTATTTTATCATCTATCATAATGATAACTGATGTCAGAGATAATAGATTTTTAAAGTTTTAAAGTTTGTGGGAAAATATTTATATTTATGTTTCTAATACTAATGTAAAATGAGAAGATTATTAAATACCGTACCATGATTTTTTTCTATTTTGGATGATAACATGACCTTTGATCTGAAAGTTATGTAAAACAAGTCAAAAAATGCAGTGAAATTTCTTGATCTAAATACTTGGACTCGCTCTGCAGAAGTTGGAACAAGTAAATTGCTTTCGGCAAAAATAATTTGAACGTTCTACAATAGATGGCAGCAAGCATCAAGGTATTTTTCCTAACCGACTGATCTGCAATAACAGTTCCAAATTCCATCCTAGCTATGACATAATGTTGTAATTGATTTTAATTTTTTAACGAATTACAGCAAAAGTGAAACCGAACTCAAACATATAACATTAATATAAAAGGAGAGACAAGACAAAGTTATTGTATGCCTAACAAGTAACTGCACTACAATGAACCACCAAGGCACCATAAGTAAGTATTTTAGGTTGAGGTTTGTAACTCGATTCAATGACTTTTTTCTAGCTCCAGAGCAACTGAAAACTTTGTTAGAAAGCAGTAAATGTGCTTGTCAGTTTTCATACTCTCCCTACAGCAACTTCAAAGTAGGTTCTGCTTTGCTCACTGTTGACGGGAAATTTTTTTCTGGTAATGAAATTTTATATTTTTTTACTCTAATAATTTCCGGGGATTTATTTCGCCATTTTTTCCATGTATTATTATGGCGGGAAATGCAATTTTGTATTACGAAACTAAAACACAAAAAATTTAAAACTTATAGCAGAGTTGTCGTAATTCTCAAGAGAATTATTAGAGGTTGGGAATTATATATTGTTGCAATTGAAAATTATTGTTTTTCAGGATGTAACGTTGAAAACTCGGCTTACGGTATGAGTATCTGCGCTGAGAGAACTGCTCTTGTAAAAGCAGTTTCCGAAGGAAACTTGAAATTCTCAGCAATTGCAATTTATAGTGAAAGTTTGGAGAAGGACTTTATCACACCCTGTGGAGCGTGTAGGCAATTTATGGCTGAAGTAACTAATAATTTAATTATGAATTATCGTGATGCTATATAATACTTTATCTGACAGTTTGGACTTGATTGGGATGTTTACATGTTAAAGAAGGATTTAAGCTACATGAAGAAAACGGTTAGAGAAATATTACCGTACGCTTTCGAGCCGTTTCAGTTGCTGGGCACTTTAAAAAAGTAATTTTTCGATATCTCAATCATCACAAAACGATTAAATAATTATTATCTTGATTTTGTAATCAATGATTCAATCATTTTAATTTTTAATGTACAATTCTAAATTGTTTTAATTGTCTGCGATAAAGAAATTTACACCGAAATAAAAGTGTTTGTTGTTGTATTTAAATTCTGCCAGTCATGCTTTTTGATTAACCAAAAAGTTAATTTATTTTCAAAAAACACAATTTATTCATTAACGTAAATACTGTTTGTAATCTAAAAATGCCATCTGCGAGTAAAAAGGGGGGAAAAAAAATAAAAGAAAAACGAGTTCCTTAATCTTCTTCCTGAAAGTTAAAGGATCGTTGACTTTGTTTTCATTCCTAGCGGCGAAGTAATAAATCTTTGAAATAAAAACCGAAGAATAAGTTCTTCTATACATTCTTTTCTTTGTCAAGTTTATAAGAAAAAAATAAATTTACCCCTCTTTTATCATTTGTTTCGGCCAGTCCAGAAAATGTGGGTCATTTCTTCAAGGTTACTTTCACGGCATTCGATAAAAAGAGAAACAAGAGGGAAACTAACGAATTTCTACCCTCAGTTCGATAGAGGCGTGTAGACTCGTCCTATTAATTCGTCTACGCCTGCGCACAATAGAGAAAGCGAAGCGAAGCCTGATGCTGGAAAGGTATCGAAAGAAGAGCATGTTAGGCCCGATTTGCAGGATGTCTGGCTGCAAAATCAGTTGTTAGATGCCGCGAAATGTTAGTTTAACCGAGAAATGATGAGTGAAATCCGGCCTGGAATTGGTCAAGCAGCAGGAAACGTTTAAAGAAGATGGCTATTAATATGAAGTGGTGAGTTAATGCTTACTTTACCGTCACACGAGCTCAGCAGTCAAGCACATGATGTGAAGTTTTTATTATTTCATCTTGTAATATTTCGTGTTGCATTTGATGACCGAACCGAAACGACGAGAAATTCTCATTTATTTACCGTCATGCGATGAGTTATGTTATGTTAATATTTCGAGGTTAGTGATTCATGGTTTACTACGTACTGTTGAATTAATGGGTAATTTGGAGGGGTTACTGTGGCTGACGTCATCGATGACCCATGTTGAGAAATTTCATCTTGAAATGAAGGAAAAGCCAAAAGCAATATATTCATTCTCCCACTGTGGTGCCATTAATTGATCAAGTAATGAGATTACGAGTTTAATGAAAATGTAATGAAAAAATGGAGAAATAAAAAACAATCAAGTCGTGTCTGAGTAATCCCAAATTCTCCAAGGATTTATACTGATAAAATATTCAATGGGAATAAACTATTATCACTGATTCCAATTTGTATGATTGTTCATAAAACCTAACGCCTCATTCTCTAGATTGATCCATGACTTCATATTATCTTTTCATATTTAAAAAAAAAAAATTCCTGTTTTACTCCTTCACATCCATCATCCAATTTTTTCCAGATAACGCGTGGCAAAGGGTACAAAGCTCTTGAACAGCGAATGTTGTACGTACAAAACAAAAAATTGATAGCTGCAAAATGAATTTGAAAATATATAAATAGAGCAAACAAAGATATTGCATCAAATCGTTTCCACACAGTGTTGAAAGTGTTGAAATTGGACCAAATAAGATTGTTCCTGTTGCTAGGCAACCACGACGTTTTATAAAAGTGGCCTGTGTGTTCGTACTCTGTAATATACCTGCTCCAATTAACCTTTTGAGAGTGAATTTCAAAGAAGCGTAGAGAATGAAAGAAAAGAAAGATTAAAAAAAGTAATAAATGAAAGAAAGAAAAGTAAATTATAAACGGTTCTAAGTAGTGAGTATTATTCTTTTTTCTTTTTCTCTGCAATTATATTTACAATAAATAATTTCTCGGAGATAAAGCTAGCCTGTATAATTAAGTCTACAACAATATGTGTTTATGTGTTTACTAACCCATCATTTTGCATTCAATAAAGTTATGACTCGGGTATAGAAAATCGCTGGAGCTGAAATTGCTTTTGTTAAATGAAGGTCCACATCTGGTGAAATGGAATTTTTGGTGGCAACCGGGTTTAAAGTTTCACTAATAGGGCATCGAGGTCGAAAAAGATGTCAAAAAGCATGTTAGCCTTTCTTTTTTCATTGTTTCGTCTGGTTTTGGCACTTGTTTGCACATGTTGTATCTTTACTGTTCGTTTTTGGCAGATCATTTTCTTGTTTTTTGGCATCACTTGCCAGTTGCCATAGCAACATCTCTTGTGCATGGCTGGTTGATAAAGAAAAGAAATGAGTTTGGTTTATTCACTTTGGGGCAAAGGAGAGAAATTGAAGATAAGCTTAATGGTAAGTTTTGTCCTTGTTCAGGAAAAGACAGTTAGTTTACTTTTTCTTTTTTTTTTCCCCCATTTTCTTTTACATTTCTTTTGAACAAAAATTGCTGTATGTAATGGCTTAGGTTCTTGAGAAGTGGCAGAGGTTGCTGTATGATAAGAATGTAAATTTCCTTTTTTGGTGTGTTGCACTTCCCTTGTTCTTAAGTAGGGGGAACTTGCGAGACCCCCAGTGCTGTAATGCTTATTTTAGTGCGTTATTTTTACGAGTTGAGCGAACTGACACTTCGTTTGGATATTAAGAGTTAGTAAAACTAGTTTATTCTCAAATATTATACATTTTTTACACCCATTTGTAAAATATTCATGCTTCGACACGAAAATATCCCTTACTGAGGGAAATTTGTGCGAGCCGCCTGAGAGAAATCAAAAATTAATGTTATAAATAATAAAAGTCAATAAAATAGAATGAAAAATTTATCTCAATTTATCTTTGCAATCCTGATGGGATTTAGGCCTAGATTCAGATAAATGCATTGTGGGGAAGTTCGGTGTGACATTGATTATGTGATCCCTCCTCACTCCTTACTTTAACACATATACACAGCTGCTTCATTGCTGACTCACCGTCGTCATAGCGACGCTCATAGGGCCAGATTTTAGAAGCATACGAAAAAAAAACTCAGAGGAACCGTATTTGGAAAAGGGTTGACAATCAATTTATATCTTCTTTTCAGAGAATTTATTTGTGTGTTTTGTGGTTATGGCGTTTGAAGATGACTGACTTACCATATGGGGATTTGTGTTTACGTTTTTTATTTTTATTTTTATGGTGTAAAGGAATTTGTACATCACATGGTGTAAAATCAATGCTGGAAAGCCCACACGTTCATTGAAGGGGGTTGCGAACTGATCAATACGAGGGGGTTGAAATAGATGGGTTTCCATAGCAACATTCCTGGTCTCACATATGAGGGTGGAATAATAATAATGGTATTTGCAGGAAAGCTCTAAGAGCACGTTAGGGCTTCAACTGCATTTTTATTTTTATGATTTTTTCGTATTGAATGCAGCTGGGATTAAATGTAATTATTCTGTTCACTTGATTTATTACGGTTTGCTTTGCAAGGTTTAATTACATGGGTTTTAAATAATCTTATTGGATATTATTGCGTTCTTGTGCTACTTTTCAATTTTTTTTTCTTTTTTTTGACAAGTAAATAAAAATTACTGAAGTCAATATTAATTTACTAACTTAATTTGATGTTTTTCTTTATTTTGTTTCCACGAGTCAATTGATTGCTTTGCTTGTAACGATCAACGCACAGACAGCTCTCTGATTTCCGACTTGAGATTCTAAATTTGGACGCGACAAAGCAAGAGAGTACAAATTAATAATTTACTAATTCAGTAGGAATGTAGCTATTGTACCGATTAATTTATAATAATAGGGGTTTATAAAAAGATTCAAGGATAAAAAAAGCAAGGGTAAATGATTTTTCTTGTACGGTAATTCAATTTAACTTCGTTAGTTGAAATGACTTTGCTCGCTCCGAATTGAACTTTTGATATGACATGATACGTTGTTGTGTGGGTGTTGGCATAATTGAAATTCACCGTGAAAATTAATCAAGCTGACCCATTTTGAAACATGGGCGCGCTGATAATGACACCCGTATCCGACTGTACACTGAACACACAATATGACATAACTCAAATAGAATTTAGTGATTTAATTAACGATTAAATCGTAATACTTTGACAAATATTTTAAGTTCGAATTGATTTGATGTTTTGCAGGTACGAAACAATTTGTTGATAAGTTGTCCATCATGGACCTCATCATGCCAGACCTGTTTGGGAACATAGGGGGCAATTCGGATCTCGACCTGTACTCTCCTGTACAGGGTTTGCCTGTTTCGCCTGGATCACCCAATCCTTCTGCTTCGAGTCAAGACGGCCCCACCTCTACTTCTACCCCGCAGACTCCCACTAGTTTGAGTACACAAGAAATGGATCAACTGTTGTACTTTTGGACCACACCTGTGTCGATGGGAAATCTGAACGGACAGTCGTTAGCAGGTAAGAAAAGCAGGTGAAAAAAATATTCCTTAAAGATGTTAAAAGAAGAAACTGTCAGTTCTTAAATCTCACATTATGCATTTATGCAGTGTGGAAATTTAAATTGAAATCTCTAAATGAAATATGAGTGTTATAAAGCATGGATGTTCCATTACTATTTTTAAAAGGATGAAATAGACTAAAAGCTTCAAGTTAGAAATACAGTATACACTATACAGTTGAGTCATTTATAAGAGCACTTGATAAAAGAACAATCCTGTTATAAGAGCTTTTTAAAAATCTACAATTACATTTCCTATGTTTTTAATGTTAACTTAGCATAGACTTAACATAGTCTGCTTATAAGAGTCTCGGATGTAAGATTAGTCGGCTTATTCGAGTTATATTTTTGAATTTTTTATGACTTTTAGCATATAGATTTTATTTTGCGACACTTTTCAGAATCAGGCCCAAGAACTCTTAAGAAAGTGAAACCAAAATGACAATAAATAAATAATTTTAATAATAAAAAGTGGCTAAAAAGTTCTAATGAAAAAATTGGTGGCTCACTCATGATTTGGTTTTTATCAAACAAGGGCTAAAAATACACATTAAGGTAACAACTATGTCAAAAAAGGTACTGTAACTAGATTTCAATTAAGTTTAGTAATTGATGATTTTGATATTGGCATGGTTTATCACATTTAATAATCATTTTTAGGTTTTTTTGTTATTTCTGGCATTTTTTATTATTTTTTAAATGGTTTTTATACAAGAGCAGTCCAGTTATAATCCGGATCTCGGTTTTAGAAACAGACTCGACTGTATACATTCATTTTGCAAAGACTTTAAAAAATATGTTGGTATAACTCTTTGAGTAAAGAAATAATACATTTAAATCAAGATATCGCGAAGGTGTTGTTACACAACTCGTGGCTGTGGATGAATAAAGGCGTTAAAGTTTCACCTTTTATCCTGTTACGCCATCACAGTAGGTGGATTCGCTTATATTTTACACACGTTTGCCCATCACTTGTTCAAGTTAGATAAAAAAAAAAAATGGTCATTTTTCAACCAGACAACGATTTTGTCCAGGATTTTACACTGGGTTTGTTTATTATTTGCACTTGTGTAAATCACGTTAAAACTAGTCTAAAAACCACTATTTACACTTTTTTTGGCCGCCAGTTTTTCGAGTTAGATCGAGAAAAATGGTCATATTACACGAGACAAGTGTCTTGCACAGGATTTTACTTACACGTGTGCAAATAATAAACGAATCCACCTACTTGTACAAATAATGCCGTACACCTTAAGTTCGAACTTCGTAAATTTACAAAGTTCGAACTTTAGCAGTTTAGGTGCTGGGTAAATGTAGTATATATAATACTGTACTAATAGTCAAAACAGGGAAAGCTTTTAAAAAGCATTACACTATTTTACACTTTTATTTCATGATAAAACCTTATTTGTGTACCATAATTTTGATTTGACAAAATATACAAATTTTAATTAACAACATCTAAAACTTCCACTAGTTTAGTGGTTTTGTTATCACAACTTTAATCAACTTACCATTGATTTTGTGGTGTTATAACTAGAATATTATGTTATTGCACCTGATGCATGTATTTCCACGTATAAAACAAACACCACTTAAGCGATATGAAACGAAAACACAAACACAAACCTGACTTACCTGCTTCTACCTGACCGTATTGATTTGAACAGCAGAGTGACAGCAGCTTTGATGAGCCTAACATCGTTTGTGTAAAAATACAATTAACTCAAATCGAATTACGACCGCTGTTTGAGAAGCATCCCGCTGATTGGGCGTAGAAAAAGAAGAAAAAAAGGATATTTGAATTAAGCCGTGTTTTTGTTTACAGGTGAGGACTTCAAATTAGATCTTCAAGAAGACGAGGAGGAATTGATGACGCGGGGTCCGAGTTTGGACCAGAGTTCTTCAGGGTCTTCGCCGTCCAGTTGCTCGGTCGTCGTATCGTCGGCCATCCAGAGATCGCTCACTGCAAACACGTTAGCGTCGTCAGGTGCAGCGCCACCTGCCTCTTCTTCTGCTTCTACCCCTACTGCCACTTTAAGCCACACGCCAGTGGCCACCCGCTCGCCGCATTCGGACAAATCGCGTTACACACTCAAGAGTTTCAGCAGTCCAAACTTTACGCTTAAGTTGCAAAAGGCTCTGAGTCACACATCACTGAGTTTGGGCAACAAGTCGACGAGGAAAGACACCCTCTCCAGCAGCACGCAGGACCTGACTGGCCCGCCAGCCGCAGGGGAAGGAGGAGGAGGAGGAGGAGGAGGAACACAGGTCACGTCTAAGGCCAAAGGATTCATGAGTGCGAGTCTCAAGAACATTTCAGGCATGAAGTTGCGACTTCCTTTACCCAACAGGTGCTCCGTTTGTGGATTTGTTGTGGCACATGACAAGATTCAAGAGGACGGCTTGCTGTATCATCGCAATTGCTTCAAATGTACAAAGTAAGTTTTTTATTTATTTTTTTTTTTTATATATTATTATTTTTCGAACGTAAAATGCGGTTTTCCCGCTGAGTTTTCACTTGATTTGAGTGTTTTGAATACGTAATCACCACAAAGTGAAATTATGTAAAGTTTCTCACGTGTTTAGTTGGAGGTTTAGTGGTTGCTTTTACATGCAAATCCAATAGCAAACAGTAAAAGTTTGCACGGACAGGTAACTGATCTCTTTTGTATGCAGAAGACGGAGTTTTGTTTACTGGAAGATCAAGGTAGTTTTTGTGGAGGGAAATGAGTGAAATTAAAGATTCAGTTTTGAGAGAGAGAGAGATATATTTAACATTTTTTAATTTTCTGATTTTATGAGACATTATCAATGACATTTATTACCTTAACTTTTTTGAGTGATTACATCTAACCTAATGATTAAACTATTAAATTAAATTAAACTTACTTTGCCTTCTTAATAGGCTTACCCTCAGCTTAATTTGGGTTTGCTACTTAATAGAAACTTACTTGGAATTTTAATGATATTTACATTATAGATTGGATCTAAAATTAAATAAAAAAGTGGGTAAAAACTTGATACTGTAAGATGTCTGGTATTAAAAGCAAGATGAAGTACCCGGTAGTGGGGAAAAAAAGAAACCATTAGATAGAGAAAAACAATTTTTTTCTTGGTTTTCTTTTTCAAACGAATAGAGGAAAGCGATATTTATAGTGCAGTTTCTTTAATCCAACGGTGGCCAAAGTCGGTTTTCGTTTCCCCGACAACGAATGAGTTGAGCTTTTAGTTGGTGGGCACTCAGGTGAGATTAAGTTGTTGCTTAACGCGTTTCAATTTGCGTCTCTCGGTCTGCAGCCTTACGGTTTCGAACGAATTGCGTCTTCTACCCATTTTCGAGCGTCGATATCGAGCACTAAATCAAAAGGATGAGTTTTAAAAACTTTCTTCTGCCGATGGCTCTCTGGGGCAATTTCATACCACTTTTATTCCACCACACAAAAATGTTGAATTAACTTTAATTATGGATCTAAAACAAGTAGTCTTGAGGGAACTAAACACGCTCTTGGGTTCACTGACCCCCTCTTCATGATGCTGTTTTATTCCTTCATCAACTGCTGCATTCTAATCAGTTTTTTTGTTCTTTTATTAATAAAAAGAAAGGAGAAAAAAAAATCGGCAAAACCCAAAATTAATTACGATGATACTTTTGTTGTTGAAAAAAATGATTACGAAACAACAGATTTTTATTGTTTATCAGACGGTTATGATAAAAATAAAGCAAAACCGATATTTATGCTTATCGCTATCGATTCAAATGCGCATCATTATTGTGTCGCAGATGTTTCCGACGCATGAGTCCATCTAGCGGCAATAAAAGGAAATAGCATTAAAATTCAAAACTTTGCATCGTGGTGTTGCATTTATCATGACAGCATTTAGAGCTTATTATAATTTAACACCAACCATCTGGCTTACAATGCCAGGGCCCGAAGGGAAGGACCTCTTGGCGCCTACCGATAAAATCTAAATGTTGTTATTGCAACAATTTACAATAAATCGAGCAGTTTCTGTTTTTGTTGATCTATTTCATCACTTTTTTTTCTTTATTATTATTATTTGACTTTTTCCCATCAAATCAACGATCAAAGGAAATTACACTACCTTTTCCCCCCCTTTGCGCGTTTCCTGGATCCGCCGAGCTGCGTCTCCCATTGATCAGTTGGCGGCGCCATGGTGTTCCCGCCCCCGCAGCTGCCTCACCGCTCCATCTAAATTTTCTCCCTTCAGCTTCGGACCACACCTGGACTATTTGGCGCGTGAATTTATAATATCCCTTGTTAATCGGACTGTTGTCACCCACAGAGAAGCGAGTGTCTTGATTCGCAACACCTTTCTGAGGTAAGCGATTGAGTTGTTGACATTTGTTGACAACTTTTTGCTAGTTATATGTCCTTAGTTTCAAGTAATCAATCAAGTTGCACTGGGTAAGAATTCGACGATTTATTTCGACCGATTCAAAATTTATTTCACCGTTGAAACGTTCAAGCTGTAGTTTTGTTTTCAATTTCTTTTTCTTTTTTTTTTTTTTTAATTTTTTTTCTTAGAATTACTCATACTGTAGCTACATCAGGTGGTTTCAATTAACATTTTCGAATGGAATTTTCGATCGGGATAAATGCTATTAGCAAAGTCGATTTTAACAACGCAGTTGCCAGTTTCGTCATTTTATTATTATTATTATTTTTTTTTTTCAAATTTTAAATGTAAAATATTGAGTTGACGGTGATGCATTATGTGGTTGTTATGCAGTATATTGGAGCACGCAGTTATTTGAGAAGTAGCTCGAGTTTCGTTATCGTAATTAGCTTATTAGGCGCGCGTTTTTCCTTTGCATGTACTTCATCAAACTTGACAGACGAGTTGCTCGTCTCACTTCAAATTCGAATAACGTGCTCCAGGTAAACTAAAATGTTTTACTCGCTTTTATAACGCAGGCGTAACGTAATTGAGTCACACTCAGGTGTTAATCATCACACTCGATCTGGAAAGAGCTTTCTACGAAACAAAAGCGCCTAGATATTTGAAAAGAGGTCAGCATTTTTAATTTTTATTTTATATAACTAAACAATGCTGGTCCGGTTCTAGGGTTTGATTGATTGCGAAGGGCCACGGCGAGTGGGTGGGTCTGCTTTTCAGCCGTGGCGTCAGGCACTTTTACCTTTTGCACTGGGTGCCAGTCTGACTGGCGCAAAATTGTCGCGTGCCGCCTCGAACACCTTGGCGTTAACGACTACCCTTCAGACACGAAAAGAGATGAAATGCTTAAGTTGCTACTTTCATGAGTTGACTCGTTAAGGGTGGGTTTGTGATGACTGATGAGTGTTTAGTTAGTGTTTTTGGACTAAATTTAGGAAGATTATTAAAACGAGACAATTTATTCCATGTCCTCGCAATCCTATAAGCTTGGAGCTGCGTATTAAATCTACATTGTAAATATTACTTACCGGTAGGTGATCTTTCCGGGAGTGTTGGATGTTTTATTGGCCTAGATTTCTTCATTTGCGGACTAGCTTTCTACGTTTAAATAAATCATTTTTATCGTTTTAGCCGAAGTTTACTACCTAATTTGTAAAAATATTAAACAGTACGGTAAATTTTATTTCGCTACATTGATTGACCTATCATTTAAAATTTAATTGCGGCTTCTGCTTGAGAGCGGCCTTTAATTGAATAAATGCAGAATTACTTCGTAATCAGTTCGGAGTTATAAATTGTAAAAAGTTTATGCTGACCAAATCATAACTATTTTTCACTATGTCTTCAATTGTTATTTTTGTCTTTTTTACAACCTGTTTATCCGAGTGTAAGGTGTATAATTATTCATTTTATAATCCTTTTGTTCTTGCCACACCTATAAACTTGTTGTTTAATGAAAAGAGAAACAAAATAAACGGTTTTATCTTGTTTGTTTGTTGTAACTCAAACGAGCACTGGCATGGTGAAGATTGATAAATTCCAGGTGTAATCTCGTGCCGCGACTCGGGTTGAGCGTCCCACTGTCAAAAGTCAAGTAGCGGAACTGAGCTAAATTGAATTCCACTCGAGGAGTAATTTCATGTCGATATCCACTGACTGTGCTTAATAACATCAACTCGAGAAAATAAATGAACTCCACAAATTAAAATCCCACCATAAATAATTAAACCGAGTGAAAAAAAGAACAGAAATCCAAGTGGCAGGAGAGGAAAGCAAACCCCAATCCACTTTGCCTGCTCTTGATTTAATTGGTGTCTATTTCCTACTTTATTTTTGCTTCGAAGGACACGGTATTGTGGCAGGCATTCATTTAAAGGGATATGAATTTGTCCAAACAAAATTGACCTTATTTTTCACCTTCGCTGTTTATCTCTTTCCAAATTTATAGCGGGTATTGTTTTGTCTTGTAAAGCGGAAAGGCGGACTCTTGTGAAAGCACTTCTTAGTAGTCGACCGCTGTTTTGTTACTAAGGAAACGGCCATAATGTATGTTTTAAAGCACTATGTCGAGGCAGAAGAATGACCGCAGTTCTACTTTATTTCGGTGCGTGCTTAGACATGCACAGTTAATTTCCTGAGACGAGCATATGACTGCTCTGGCAGGATCAACCAGGAATCGTCTCATAAAAATCGACGGGAGAAGGCATTGTGTTGACTCATGCCAAATTAATATCGGAGAATGAATTATTTCACGATTACGTAGCCGTCTGTTTGAGTTGGGGTGAATTAAACCTCACTTTTTAGCCTGGGGTTGTTTATGTTTGCTTAGATTAAAGGTGCCACGTGCTGTAGGCTTTTACAAACGAACAAGTAGTTGGAAAATGACGTCAGTCCGCTGCTTTGGTGTGTCGAGGCCGGGCTTCCGGTTTGCAGAGTGGTTACTTGTTTTGTTTGTGGTCAGTTACTCGCGGTTTTAAGCATGGCGTGGACGTGTTACGTTTCGTCTCACACGTTACCCGTAAATGAATTTAGGTAAGTCGATGCACTCGACTTTGTGTTTTTTTTTGTTTTTTTTTTTGTTTATTATTTTTATTTTTGCTTAAATTTTGCGTCAAAGGAGGTGAAAACAGGATTTGAGTTAGTGGCTTTTCAATCGGACATCCTGTTTTTAGGCGTTGCCCACTTTGGAACAATTGTTTTATGAAAACACTTGTCTTTTATTTTTTTCCCTTTGCTTTTTTTATTTCACTGATGATGTACGATGTGAAAAAGGCGAGTTTAAAGTGCAATTTGAGGTGAGTTTGTGCAATTTGCTGGGTTTATTAAGGACAAAATGGGGTGCGTCTCTAAAGGAAAAGAGTTCTTTATTGATTATCAATTTACTTGTACTAGAGAAATCGTTTGAAGAATGTCTGCTAAAGCTCAAACCCATTCGTCGAATTATTTCTGTTGTTTATTTTTACCGTTTTATAACTCCAAACAGCTTTCTATCGACTGGATAAAGCACGTGAAAAGCAATTTGCACATGCCAGATATGTTTTAAATCTATTAACAATACATCTAGTACGCTGTTCTCTCAAACAAGGTCAGAGAGGTCAATGAAAGGGGAAAACGGTTCAGCATGGGGCAGGGTCGGTGACAAAACAAGGACAAAATTGCGTGAGGAAGGACACAATAAGTGGAATTTGGTAAACCAAAACCAACCCTTTTATGTTCACCGCCGACCTTAGATTGAGGTCATGAAAATTTACCAAAATCCTTCAAACTCAATTTTTTTTTATCTCTAATGTGACAACATTAATTAATTTCATGAATAATGTGACGTTTAGATGTTTAATTAGATATAATTTATCATCGCCATTCTCCCACTACTATAACCAGTGCACACGTTTATTACCTGTGGGAACACGTAATAAAAGCTCGGCTTATTACTAGGGCACCACATTTTATAAATAATTTCAGTCTTTTCTCATCAGATACCCACGAAATTTAATTTCTTGTTGGGGCAAAGAGGGAATTGAAATCTGATTTCATTTAACCCCGAAACTTGTCACGCAAAAATGATTTAAAAATCCAACCGTCTTTTGTGTGCTTGGCCGCCCACTCGTGGTTTTCTCACCTCCAATACTGTCGCCTGTCACCCAAAATGGCGAAAAACCATCTTTACGATGCGTGTTTTTAATTATCGTCGCTACATTTTATCTTTTTCCTTTTATAGGTGCGAAACTCCTCTCACCTTGAACACGTATAGGAGGTAAGTCAAGTCTAGAGTTAGTCTCTAACTTAGTTTATTGGATACGCAGCCGTGCGACCCTTTAACTGAACCCTCGGGGGGTTCGGCGTGAGTCGAGTCGAACCCTTCAGCCAGACAACACTTTTCTTTCTGTTGCCAGCAGGTGTGACAAACGTGGACTCTGATTCCATTTTGTGCCACGTGTGTTTGTCGCCCTGCAATAGAAAATGTCAGGGGCTCTACGGGTTGCGTGTCACGCATCTTGAGGATACAGCTGTGTTGTCATGGAAACCGAAAAGAGTACATTTCGGTTATTTTTGTTTTGTTTTATTTTATTTTATTTTATTTTGAAAAAGTTCGGTTGACGATGGAATGAGTTTGAATTAATTAAATTGCAATTGGAATTGAAGCAAAGCGGTGTTACGGTCTATTTGTTTCGATAAACCGAAGCATGAAATAAAGGGAAGTTGAAATTTCAGATGAAATTCAATGAGCCGTCAAGGCCATTGTCAAACCGATAGATAAATTTCATACTTTGCGTTTAACCATGTAATTAAAACGTAGTGTAGAACAGTGTGCTGGCATCTAGTAGCCGAAAGGTGCTATTAAAAATCCGCACTTGACCTGAATTGTACCTGTTTATTTTATTTGAATTCAAAACAAAATCAAATGGAATTTTTTTTTTTTTTTTTTATATATTGAAATTTATTTTTTATGTTTTGTTATTAATTTTTTCGGTTGGCTGCAGCTGCTTGCTATTCTCTTATAAAAACGGAATAAGGAAAAAATTTAGATCACGGCTATTGTGGAAATTCGGTATTTCCTCTCCCCTCTTTCTCCTTGCAAAAAAACATTATCATAAATTTTCATTTAAAATACAATTTTGACAAGTAAACAAAGTAGATAGTTTCCACTTTATCTCACTAGGGTTAGTTTCTGGCTAACAGTAAGATTAGAAACTTGTTTTGTGCTGTTGCATGGTTAAAATTTCTCTGCTGTATCTGAAATGTGATTCTTCTTGTGTCCCGTTTTCAACTTGAGTTTCTGTTCGAGTTCCTTACACCCTCTTGGGGTCTGAATCATTGAAGACGAAGAAGAAAGTCTTTCCTAAAAATAAAACGCTCCCTTACACTGCATTTCCCCAGACAGCCGAATCTATTTTCCTTTTTTCTTTTTCGGTAAACTTTTTTCTATGTGGTTTTGTCTCGGAAAAGCTGAAAACGTAGTAAATCGTGTAAAATTACACACGAGTCACGTGATTTTCATTCGAGATTTATTTATGGAACCTCTTCAACTGTTTTTTGTGCAAGCAAAGGAAAAAAGCAGCAAAACTTGTGTGTCAACCCCCATGTCTTCGAAGTGCGGTTCTTTCAATCCAATCTAGAACAAACCAGTAGGGAATAAAGGTCGAGAGCCCTTCTCGTCACCGCCCTTCACCTAGGCTAGGCCTATTTGGAACATAATTGGCACATTGAAGTGTTGGGCGTGTAGATTGGCTATGGGAACCCTCATAAAGGACTAAAAGGCTCTTTCGTCTATTCTTTGGCATTGGTTTGGACGGAGGAAATTGAATTTTTTTTTTATCTTTCTCGGTATTAAACATCTCCCGCATATTTTAGACCTTACCCCGTATTTTATAATGACTATGTAATGATGTATAATCAATAACAAACGCACTAAAGGCGCTTCTTAATTATACTCGTTAGGGAAACGGAGTTTAGACTCGTACAAAAGATTGGAATTGCTTAGTCGTGTGTGTGAAATCACTATAATCAGAGAATAACTTAAAAAAAAAATACAGGTTTAATTACGAAGCTGTATGAATGCGTATTTCGGCAATATATTCTAGAAATTAATTAACTCTGATTGCATTTGATATGTTTATCTTGATTAAGAGCAACGGGAAATGACGTGTTTTAATTCACCTTTTGCCTGGAAGAAGGGATGTAGGAAAATGAGTTTTTATCATATTAGAACTCGATTCGTGCAATAATTTTTATTGGAAAATGATTTGTTATTTCCAAGTCTATTTTTTTTCCCTTTGGAAAATGATATCTTTTTTTCTGGAATTGTTCGCGTTTCCTGTAATTGCGAAGTTAATTTTAACATTGAATGACATGTTGCACAATCAAATGAACAAGAAAGCTTTTAAATGCACTGCATGTGATTTAAAGCCGGTTGTAACTGACTAAATCGTGATTTGTAATTCCTGGGTGGGATTTAGTGGAAAAGTTTTGCTGTTTCACTCCCAAGAGATGACATTAAAGAGCGGGGAAAATATAAATAAATAAGAACGTCCAGCATAACATATGTCAATGTTACTTTTCTGGAGTTTACGCTGCGAATTCAAGATGAAATATGAGTGTTTCTTGACTTGTTGGGTAACTCTGCACTGTTTTGTTTTCTCGAATATAATGGGTCTGCGGATTGTGGTAAGTGGTCTGTAATTGGATTACGGTGATTACAAACATTAATCCCTCTTAATTTCGTTAGCAACATTTGCCAGAACGAGACATTGAGCTGCAATTGGGTTGAAACGAGAACAATTATTGTTTGATTATTCTCAGACGTACTTGAGTATTAATCTATCGTGCAGTTTTCATCTTGAGAAGTTTGGGCATTATCCACGAAATTAATAGAGCATGCAACGTGCATTCACAGATGGCAGCAGTGGTTTAAGATGTGTGGTTGCCATGACAACCAGATGCTGCGAGTCAACGACGTATTTAATTATTGATTTACGTTTGCCCTACAGTGGATTAAACTTGTTTGTTCCACCAATCAGAATTGTTTACTCGCATTTATTGGCAATTGATGGTTCGATATTTTCGACGAATACCCTCTTTTCCTCTTCTCCCATTTATCTCCTATGAACGATGGAGTTTGTGCAGATGGTGACATGTTTACTCCAGTTTCGACTCATGCTTTATGGAGCTAGATAGTCGTCTTTAGTTCTAAATCTCCTTTAGGAAGTGTTCGTTTTCTCGCATTAATTCCCAAGTCGTAAATTGGAGCCCTCTTAAAGGAGATGATATTGTTTTATGGAGCCTCGGAATGAATGCATCGGGTTAAAGATAGTGATGGAGGAGAAAAGAAAGTTTAGAAAAGAAAAATTGGATTTAATCATGCAGAAAAAAATTGCATTTGTTCATAAAAGAAATTGTTTTGTGAAATGGTTAGAAACATTCTGAATTGATTTTAAAAAGGAAAAACTATTTATCTAATGATTTTAATTGTACCAGCTGATGTTAAAATTTAGCACTTTGAAAGTTTTATTTACCAAAAAAGTTAACTTTCAATTGGAAATTAGAGTTGGAAGGTTTTCTACTTGGACTCATTACCATACCGCACTCACTTATCAGAGCAAGAAGAAATTGTAAGGAGAATCAAAATCTTTTTTCCGGTTACTTGACAGAAAATGAATTGGAATTTTCTTTTTTCTTTACACTTGCCAATAACTTCAATGTCGTTTCTTTTTTTTTTTTTTTTTTTTTTATTCTATTATTCGCCACCCATCCTTGCCTTTCTGTTTTGGCAACAGATAAGTTGTGGCACTTTTTTTTTTGCTCCCACATTTTATTGGCATCTTTTTATTTCAAAAACACAAACTTGGATTCCGTTTTTACAACTTGTCATTGCGAACTGCCCATTGGATTTTTATTGGGCAACAGAAATAAAAATGAAAAGTACAAAATAAAAATCAAAAAGAAAAAAAAAGTTACGGATTTCTCCATTTCCAGGCCCAAGCCGATTATGTCCAATAATCAAGTGCTACACCGAGTTTTTAACCCGAGGTCGAGACCGGTCTTAGTTCGCAATAAAGCACATACGAGTAATCTCAGTTAGAGAGGGAAAAATGCGGAAATTAGTTGTTTAAAAGTAGACGATGAGTTTCTTTTTCCTTCATCCCTAATTGTCGCAGCTGCGGTTTGTTGGCCTCCTCTCCAAGCTGCCACAATTGATTGTTTTTACAACGAGGGGGAAAAAGGGTTAAGGCTGAGAGTGGAAAAAGTACATTCGGTTTATTTGTAGTGTGGAATTCGAGAGGTCGCGAGGGAATTAATTTATTTTTAGATGGTGTGTTGTTTTTATTGCTGCAAGACTCGCAACTTTTTGTTGGGGTTCCAAAACACTTTTTTTTGTAATATATTTAAATATTAATTTCAAAAATCCGGACTTTTATTACTCGGAGAAATAAATATTTTATATTTAATATCTCTCTCTCTCTCTACATGCTGTGTAAGACAACAGCTTGAAGACGATATGTTTATTTAAGTTTAAGGGAAAAATAAGAAGAAAAGATTGTGTGGGGGTAAGAAAAGCACATTAGCAACGTGTTGTAAGCCTAAAAAAAGCACAAGGTACGGTAAAAAGGAAGACAGGTGTAATAAGAAGCTCAGGTGTGAAGAGAGGATCATGAAGCAAATGCACTTTTTGTTGTGAGGGAGAATAGAAAGGAACCAAAAGCGCAGATGCGAGTAATGCTATAGCTAGGGCTTTGACAAAAGTAAGCAAATGAATATGATAAATGCGAGAAAAATTCATTATTCAGTTGCGAAGGAAGTACTTTTTACTTATCTGCGATCGAAAAGACCTTGTAAAACTCGTTTGGTTTTATCAATGATAAAAACTCAATTAATTACTCCGTTTTAATAACAGATGGAGCTGGAAAAGTAGTTATTTTCTTTTTTCCTCATTCAATAATAAAGGACGTGTCGAGTTTTCTTTATACATGCCCTCCCCATCTTGCGCTTATTGATCAGATGCCTTCACCCTTAGAGACGCCAAGAAGGGTGAGAGGTCTCGGCGCACACTCAGTCGACTTCGCTTTTGCGATGACTTGACTCGCAACACAGATGAAGCGCGGTTCGCGGCTCAATGCCCGGCTTTGAAGGGCGCTCTTTGGAGTCGTGTCCTGCGACCATGGAAGCCCAAGAGAAATTCCCTCCGCGTCGAAGTGCTTCCATGAATTTCAGACGGTCTTGGAGCCAATACATGCAACTCACTTCCTTGCGTATCAGCAGGTCCGCCTACAAGTTGGGCTGGTAAGTAAGTTGACGTTGAAATCATTTTGAGTTGGTGCCAGAGCACGAGTGGTCACGTGACAAATTTGATTTATCAAATTGAATTAACTCGATTGATCGCGCCTTTAAAAGAAAGATTGTGGAAAGTTTTCCCTGTTGTTGAAATTTTTCTGTCGTGCCCCAACAATTTGTTGAGCCAAAACTGGATCGTGACAAATAGATGAGTCATCAAGTCGTTCTTACTGAGAAGGTTTTTCTTCTCGTTTCATTGCCCGACGAGCATTGAAAAATGAAAATAAAGGTGAATTGGCAAGTAAATGAAAGAAAAACACAATGTGGATTTTTTTTTTTTGTGAAAATACTGACTTTTTATAAAAGAAAAAAAAAAGAATCAATTTTTTACATTTGACCTTCCAAGTTAGGCTTACAGATGAATTTCCCCTCATGTCCCCCACCGGACTAAGAGATCGGGGATTTCGGTTATCGAATCCATATCTATGACCTTTGGTGCTCTGCTCTGCATTGTATTTAAAATTTGTTTTCCATCTCCGCTTCGCTCGCTTTATCCGAATTAACTCAACTAGGGCGATAAATTGCAAATTGCCACCATCATAATCTATGTAGATCACTCGGCTCATTTTTCTTTCCTCCTTTACATCATCAGCAGTCACATTTTTTTCGTCTTACCAACCGCAAGTCTCGAGCTAATTCCGGGTATCGCTCTTCGTCGTCCTCATCTATTTGCAGCTTTGTTTTTGATAGTGTTTGCCTCTCTTTTGTTTTCCTTTAGTCAATATTTATCCCTCTTTACACGTGTGAATGTATGTGTCTCCTCTTAGGCACAATGGGCGTCATCATTCTAACCAGAGGGCTCACACAGCTACTTTCGCGGAGGGCTTGTTGCTATGACAACAGGCGGCAATAAAATACTTCTTAGGAAAATTTCACTCCGAGTGAAATTCTCGATAATTTCAGAAACATTTCGTACTCGCGCGGCTGTAAAAACGGTGCACCGGTTTGATAGAGAGGGTTCGATCAATTTTTTTTTATATCTACTCTTTTTGCATTTTATTTTTATACGAAGGAAAACTCGCGCATTCCTGCTCTGAATGGCGGAATCAAGCTTAGAATATAATCAAGGAGGAATATGCAAATTTTTACGCGAGTTGAACAGAGCACGCGTTATGTGAGAGGGGATTTGTTCACTAATGACGTGCCAACAGTTTTGGTGCGTTGTTAGAGACATGCTCGGAGGTTCCCTCGTCGTTAAATGTCTTAGCTACACCATATTGGGGAGCCCTAAATTTCTCTTTTCCCCTATTCAGCCCGCATTTCCCCCTACTATATCTCATATGTCGTTATCAAAGTGCTTCATCAATAGAAATAAAGATGTTTGAAACGACTACCGGTAAGGTCGTATTTCAGCATAAGGAAACGTTGATAATTGAAAATAATTTTCAATTTAAATTGAAATGTTAAGTGAGAGGGTTGTTATTCATTCTCAAGAATAACGAGGAGTAACGTAAACACACTGTAGTGACTAAGTTAAATATTTAATTAATATTACTTACAATTGATGATGCAACACCTTTCTTGTACAGGTTGAACCCCGTTGTAACGAACTCATCGAGGTATGAAAATTTGTTCGTTGCGGGTATATACGAAATTTCGTTATAACGATTTGACGATACAGGATTACAGGCGTAATATAGTGTTTAGTGGCATCATTGTTTAATAATCAAGGAACAGATATCTGTACCTTGCAAAACTACAGTTAACATTGAGAAATGGCAGCTTTAAAACTTCGGAGCGGCTGTTTTCGTAGTTTTTACGCAGAAACATTTACATTTTTAGTAGTGTTTCCAACCACGAGTATCAAGTACCCGGGTACCCGGGTATTTTTGCATATTTTTGAGTGGGTAATTACCTGGGTATTGGCTTCGGGTATCTCACTATAAAATTAATATGTAAAAACGCAAAATAAAATTTTGTTAAAAACGAAAAAA